>CM057225.1:26300990-26557135 GCA_029891385.1 Erythroxylum novogranatense
TGGAAGTTGTGTTTTTGCAACTCGATTTTCTACGCCGTCGCAACAATTCTTGTTTTTTCATTCGCATTTCAAAGATATTTTGACGCCTTTTAGCATTTCTATCCATATGTAAATACCGAGGAATCGACATAATATGAACGCCTTTGATCTATCCATTCATGATGTTCGATAAAATGAATTGTCGATATATATATACAGCACCTACATACATTGATATATATATGTATATATACATATATATAAAATATATATCTATATAGCTATATCGATATATATATAGAAACAATAAAATTGAATATATATTATAAATCGTATCACAAAGAAACATGTAAAAAACATTTTGTTTATGATCTAATCAAGTGAATCACACGTTAATATATTGAACAATAATATGATCAAGATACACAAGAAGGGGGTTGAATTGTGATAAACTTTTCTTAATCCCTTTAAAAATTACTTGTTCTTTCGAAAACTTATCGTAAATCAATTCGTAACTAGTTTGAAAACTTTGTTAATTTTGAAGAATACGATATAAGTAATATGAGAGTAGAGAGAAACATGTAGCTTTATCCCGGTTCACCCCAAACCGTGGGCTACGCCCGATCCTCGATATCCTTCTAAGATTTCACTATCTCTGAATTGTTTACAAGTATTCTTTCGACTGAGCCTCTCCAGGTCTCTTTACAGCAAGTATTATTTTACTCTTAGCCTCTTCAGGCTATCTATAACACTTTCTAATTGAAAGAATAGTAAAGAGCTTGTTACAATAGAAATGCTCTTAACACTGTTCACTCGAAATATCATTCACAATTTTTCTTCAGATAAACTGAAAATCAAAAGTTGAATACTCAGAGTTTCATGAAGTTTCATAAAGTTGCATAAAGTTATTTCTTCTTCAATCTCGACTCTTATTTATATTCGGGTCTTCAATTGTTTCTTGAATATCTGCTTCTTGATTCTTGAAAGAAACGATTATTCAGTTTGACTCCGTAACTAACTCAAACTGATGTTTTTTTCTTCCATTTGATTTTTTGTATCGGCTGCTTTTCTCTTGTAAAGCTTCCGTCTGATTTTTTGTATCGGCTGCTTTTCTCTTGTGACGCTTTCGTCTGCTTTTCGCTTCAGCTGATTTTTCTCCTTCAGCTGTTTTTTACTTCGGCTGATTTTTGTTCTTCAGCTGTTTTTTACTTCGCATGCGTCCATCTACTTTTCATTTGTATATTTCTCTTTGTTTGTCATCAAAATTATTTAATACGTGAAGTTTGATTTGACTTAACATTCTCCCCCTTTTTTATGATAACAAATATTGTGAAATAGAGAAATATGAAAGGTATCAAATTATGAAAAGTATCACATATACAGAAGTATTAATAGATCAAAAATAACTTCTGCCTTCTGCTTTCAAAATTTCTTCTGTCTTTTCCTTTCAGCTGATTCTCCCTTCTCATTCTTCCTTCTCCCCCTATTTGTTATTAATCAAAAGAATTATTTCCCAAACTGTTTCACCAACTTTTGCAGCATCTTCTTCATATCCTTATCAAGTTTCTGAACTTGTTTCTTTAAAGTCAATGATTCAGCAGCAGTCGAAGATTCTGTCTCAACAACTTGTTTTTCAACAATAGCAACTGTTGTTGTATAAGCTTCCACGTTTAAGACATGTGGTTCAATAATTTGTAGGAGAGGGGGAGGAACATATACAGCTTGATCAGGAATATCAAGATCATAGGAATCAAGTATACGTTGCAATGTGCTTCCAAGCCAAGGCATAGCTTCTGCAATTGAGTTGATCTCCCACAGAGGCCGATTTTACAGAATGTTTTGTAAAATACTATAAGAACATTTTAAGTTCCTAATCAGAAAAGAGCGATACTGACCCTTTCTGATAGTGCCTCCCTGTGGATCATCTGATGTAGCCTTAGTTTGGCTTGTTCCTGGATCTTAATAAATGCAGATAGAACTTCCACTTCTTTTCTCTTCACATGCTTCATCAATCAATTGCACCGCTTCGCAACTGATCGAAGTCACGCCATCCAAAATCGGTTCTCGGTTGAACTTTCACTTCAGCTTTCTTCACACTTCGCTCAACAAAATTTGGTAGTTGTAAATCGTACCACCTTGATTACTCGTCTCGCTCAAGATTGGATAAAAAGTAAGACGCCTCCAAATGGCTCGTGGATATGGTTCTCTTCCAACTCTCTTCAGTTGATCATAGAAATTTTTATAACCCCTATCCAATAGATGTAGAATGTTGTTATCAAATTTAACTAATTTGAAGAAGGCTTTCACAAATCTCTTTGGTTTGTCTCGGATGATGACAGATTTGGTCTTCTTCTCCTCTGTGACAACCAATCAGTGTTCCTAATTTTCTTTGAAAAGTTAAATATTTGATGGAACATTAGTCATCACACTCAAGACTTTTTGACTAACCTTTTGTCCCATAACATGTGTAGCAATCTGTTTGAGAACAAGTGAAGACTGAAAAATAGTAGAAACTACTTCTTCAAACATTGGATTATCAAGGACATTGTGAGTATCCTTAAGATTACCATGAATACTTCCATATTAACATCAAGAATATCAACCGACAAGAATGATTTTTCTCGTAGTATCAACAATGCCTTTTCTTGTCGTATCTTCTTAGACTTTGTTTCATTGTTGAACTTCCTTCTTTGTTGCACTCATTTTCTTTCCCTCGTGACTTTTTAGGTTGCGTTTTTGCTTTTCGTGTTCTTCTTTCCTTTTCCTCCACTTCCTTGAGATTGAGTTTCAATCTTTTCAAGGATTGATGTCAACGACTTTGTAGTCATTGATCCTTGCGAGCTCGTAATGCTTTGATTGACTTGATTCTCTGGATTGATCGCTTCTTTCATTGCGTACGCTTTACGCTCTAGGTGACGTTCTTGCTTGCTTTGGAATGTCACTCAGCAGTGGTTCCCCTTTACGCTTCAAGTCACCTGATTCAAAAAATCGAACACTTCTCGACTTTGATTCCTGAGAATGTGATCTTGTTTCCTTCATAAAGATTTCTTCAAGAACGCCCCCTCAATTGTTGCTTTTCTTGCCAAATCGCTCCTTTTCTCGTCTGAAAATCTCGCACCCATTTTAGCAATAGATGTTGAATCTATATAGCTTTTAATGATATCTTCATGCGATTCCCCAATCCAACTGATGCCGATTCTCTGAACACTCTTGTCAACAACATCCCATAAGGACAAGTGTTTGTATCCTTTATTGATTTTACCATGTACTGATAAATCAAAAATGGTAAATCTATTGGGTGATGATTCAGAAGATGAAGAATACATTGTTCATCTAGGGTAGTGACCTGATTTCGTGAACCTATTCTTGGTAAAACACAGTCACATAGAACCGCGAACAATACCCTTGCCTTTGGTACCAGCCAAGAGGCTCTCCTTTCAGTTGGGTTATTTTGTCCATAAAGTTGACGACTAACTTCATCTTCGTTCATCTTAAGCTTAGTCATCCATTTCGCCATATTAGTGGGTTGAACTCCATCCATCGAACATTCAAGGACTTTCTCCAAGAACTCCTTCACATTATAACAGAGTGTGTGTCTACATACGACACGATTGTATCGCTCATCGATTTAGTATTCTTCCGTAACTCATAAACTTCTTGTAGATAGACTTCATCTCGTATTTGAAAGAAGTTTCTCCATCCTCGCCGCCATTATCTCCTATTTATATCCATCTGTTCTTTTCTTAGTTCTTCGAAGTTTACCAATCTTCCCAAGCCTGATCCTAGATCAACTCGCAAAATAGGCTTGACATTCATCTTGCTGATTATGATTGAGTAGGAACTTGCTTGAAGAAATTTCAGAGAGATTTTAAGAGAACTAGCAATTTCTGAATTCGGCAGAAATCCCAAAAGTCGCTTTTAGGATATTATAGCTAATTCTAGAACGATTGTACTTCTCGATGATCTGACAGCTTTTTCCCTCTAAAACTTTTTCTTGTGAAAGAAGTTTTATATCTGAAACCGTCTAACGCCGTTAACTCCACCGTTCCACTGTCTTTTCTTTTTGAAAAATCAGATGATCAAACTGTTAACTCCACCGTCTATCTGTCTTGTCTTTTTGAAAACCGGATGAATGGTCCATTAACTCCTCCTTCGCATGCTTTTGTCTTTATGAAAACTGATGAATGGTCCGTTAACTCCTCCGCTCGTCTGCCTTGTCTTTATGAAAACCGATGAATGGTCCGTTAACATCACCATATTGAGGTTGCGTCTGATTTCTTTAAAGCGATCTTCACTTAGTGGTTTTGTGAAGATATCCGCCCACTGATATTTTGTTTCTACGAATTGTAGACTGACGACTTTCTTCTGAACGTAATCTCTCAAGAAATGATGTCTGACTTCTATGTGCTTCACCCTTGAATGTTGAATTGGATTCTTTGACAAACTGATGGCACTGGTGTTGTCGCAGTATATTGGAATCTCTTCTTCTTGTATTGAGTAGTCCTCCAATTGATACTTGATCCACAATACTTGTAAACAACAACTTGCGGCAGACATATATTCAGCTTCGGCAGTTGATAATGCAATCGAGCTTTGTCTCTTGCTTGACCATGACACCAGGTTTGGTCTAAGAAAGTGACAGCCACCACTCTTGCTCTTCCTTTCGATCCTATCACCGGCATAGTCCGCATCGCAATATCCATTCATCCTGAAATTTTACCTTTCTCATACATTGCAAAGATCAAGAGTACTGCGAGATATCTCAAAATTCGCTTTACAAAGAATATAATGAGATTCTCTAGATCGGCTGAAACCTTGCACACAAGCATACACCGAATAGAATGCCAGTCTACTTGTCAGAAGATAAAGCAAAGAACCAATCATCCTCTAAATAGGGTTTGATCCACCTTCTTACCACTTTCGTCTTTTGACAACAAGTTTGAAGGATGCATCGGGGTAGACATATGTTTAACATCGCACATATCAAACTTAGACAACAATTCTTTAAGATATTTTGTTGATGGATAAAAATCTTATCCTTAGTTTGCTTTACTTGCAATCCAAGAAAGAATTTTAACTCACCCATCATGCTCATCTCAAATTCATTTTTCATCGATTTTCAAAACTCATGCATAACCTTCTGAAGATGCACCAAAATAATATCATCAACATAAATTTGCACAATAATGAAATCATTACTCAAGTTCTTCCTAAAAGAGTTTTGTCTACTTTACCTCTAGTAAATCCATTTTCTATAAGAAATGAACTCGCATTTATCATACCATGCTCTAGGGCCTGTTTCATCCATATAAGGCTTTATGAAGTCCAGAGACATGATCCGGATACTTTATGTCCTCAAACCGGAGGTTGCTTAACATAGACTTCTTCATCTATAAAACCATTCTTAAATGCACTTTTACATCCATCCGAAAAGCTTTATGTCATGGCAAACCGCATATGCAAGTAGTATCCTTATTGCTTCAAGTCTTGCTCTTTGGAGCATATGTCTCATTGTAGTCTATTCCTTCTTGCGATTATAGCCTTGTGCTACTAATCTTGCCTTGTTGCGACTTACTTTTCCGATTCGCCTAGTTTATTCTCGAATACCCATCTAGTACCAATAATGGATTTCTTTTCGTGTTTAGGAACTAAGGACCGGACTTTTATTCCTATAGAATTGATTCAACTCCTCTTACATAGCTAGTATCCATGCTTCATCTTTTAGAGCTTCATCAATCTTCTTAGGTTCTACTTCAGATATAAATGCTACGTTGGCTTCTCTTCTGAACTTGGACCTTGTTCGAACACCTTCTGAGGTTTCTCCAATAATTGACTCTTTAGGATGAGAACTTTTGTATCTCCAATCCTTTTTTAACTCCAAATTCTTCGAAATGTCTTTCTTTTCATCATATAGTGTTTCTGATGAAGATACTTCTTTGTACTCCGTCAAAGGCACTGTAACAGCATCATTATCTGATTCCTCTTCCTTATTTGGTTGAGCGCTATCATCAAACTTGACATAAGTAGTTTCTTCAACAGTCTTTGAGGTGAGGTTGTAGACTCTAAATGCCTTTGAGGTGAGAGAATAACCTAGAAATATTCCTGAAAGAGTCTTTGCATCAAACTTGTCCAGAACTTCCTTTGTGTTCAGAATAGTGCACTTGCAACCGAAAGGATGGAAATAAGAAATGTTTGGTCTCCTTCCATTCCACAACTCATAGGGAGTTTTCTTCAATATTGGTCGCAGCAACACTCTATTATGAACATAGCATGCTGTATTGACAGCTTCTGCCCAGAAATATTTAGGAAGATTCATCTCGCACAACATTGTTCTTGCCATCTCTTGAATCGTCCAATTCTTTCTTTCAACAACTCCATTCTGCTGCGGAGTCCTTGAGGCAGAGAAGTTATGGAAAATTCCATTTTCTTCGCAGAATACTCTAAATTTCTCATTCTCGAATTCTCCACCATGATCACTTCTTATACTGGCTATAGATACTCCTTTTTCATTCTGTAACCTCATGGAAAGGTTTCTAAAGCACTTGAAAGACTCATCTTTATGTGCCAGAAAAAGTATCAAACAAAACCTTGTAAAATCATCAACAATGACAAGTCCATACTTCTTTCCACCAAGACTTATCATCCTTGTTGGACCAAATAAATCCATGTGTAACAACTCTAGTGGTCTAGATGAAGTTACTAAATGTTTTGAAGAGAAAGAGGTTTTAACTTGTTTCCCCTCCGACAACTTTCACAAAAGAAATCTTTGTTAAAACAAATTTGTGGCAAACCTTTACCAAATCATGTTTCAAAAGTTTTGAAATATGTTTAAAACCGACATGACCTAGTTTTTTATGCCGATCGCCTTTCTTCTTCAAGAGATAAAAACATGAAATATTTTGAGACCGAAAATCGCCTAAATCAATTTTGTAAAGATTGTTTCGTCTTTCACGTAAAAGAAGATAGAACCATCTTTGTTTCGACTTCACAAAAGTTTTGGTTGAATGTAACTTCAAAACCGTAATCACATAATTGACTAATACTTATCAAGTTATGCTTTAGACCATCAACTAGCGAAGACGTTGTTAATGCATGCATAGGAATTCTTACCAATCTTACCAATCCCGATTATCCGCCCCGCTTGTTATCTCCAAAAGTTACCGAACCTCCTTTCTTGTCAAGATCTAGAACATAGACCTTTTTCCCATTATGTGACGCGAGCATCCACCGTCCAAATACCAATGGTGCTTGGCGGCTCTTCCAAATAAGGATTTCAGTAGAGATATTATCTTGTTTTAGGTACCTAGATTCTCTTGGGTCCTTTAGGGTTAGTATGGTGTAATGAATGATAATAAGAAGTAGAATGAAAATGTTGATGACCTTTTTGAAAACCCGATTGATATCTTTTCTTATCTTTTTGAACAATTGATTTCACGTAATGTCGGGACTTATTTTAGTAAACCCTAATCCAGCTTTATCACTCGGATGTCTGCATTTTCCTAGCATTTCATTCATCTTTTTGTACTATTCAGTAAATTTAGCTAGATCAATCGAGAGATTATTGATTCTCGCTTTCAACTGCTTAATCTCTTCTGATCTATCTATAACTTTGTTGTTATTCAGCCTCAACTTGCTTTCTCGCACTTATATTCTCACTCTCTATCTCATGAGTATGTTTGAGGTTTTCTACATATTTCTTCTTCAATGACTTATACTGCTTTGAATAGCATGAGAATCCTCTAACAATTCTCGAGTATGCATCTTGTATATTATTATAGCTAGAAGTTACCTCTTCATCACTTTCTTCTTCACTACTGCACATATGTTAGCATGTTACGACGCTTCGAGCTTGTATCCGATTACGATGAATCCAGATCCTCCCACGCTGCCATCATGCTTTTCTTATTATCCCTACTCTTTTGGGTTGTCTTTTCAACATTGGACACTCGGACTTGTAATGTCCTCGCTTATTGCATTCATAACATGTAATAGATGCTTTCGATTTTTCCATCGTCTTTGCACTGCTCCTTCCGAATGTTGAATTTCCTTTGACTTCTTTTTCCACATTCTTCTTATCTTTCTTGAAATGAAAGATAGCTCGTCGCCTTCATCACTTGATTCAGATTCGACTTCTTTGGAATCATCATCCTTTGATTCTTCAATCTTTAATGCCTTTGATGTATTCCTCTTTGTCTTATTCTTCTGGATCTTGTGATTCATTTGACCTGCTTTGAGTGCTATGGACTTCTCTTTCTTGGGCTTATCTTCTGCATCAAGCTCTACTTCGTGTATCTTCAACAATCCAAGCAATTCATCAAGCTTCAAGACGCTTAAGTCTTTGGCTTCTTATGCAGCTTACTTTGGGTCTCCATCTTTTGGCGACTCCTCAAAATCTTTCAACATGGTCTTGACTGTTGTAACGCTCTTCCAAGAGCTTTTAGCCCATTAACAATTGTTTGAAATCTTCCAAACATTTGATCAATGGTCTCTTCTTCTTTCATTTTGAACAACTCGCATCGATGCACCGTAATGCTTATCTTGGACTCCTTGACTTGATTTGTTCCTTCATGTGCAATTGATAATGTATCCCACATTTCTTTGGCAGTTTCAAGATCCATGAACTTTGTCATACTCGCTTCTGCTCAATGCACAACTCAAGAAAAATTTCACCTTGGAGTTTAGTTGAAATCTTGCTTTCTGCTCAGCTGTCCATCTTTCTCGTGGAATTGGATTTTTATCATCATCTTCAGGTGTGTATGGTCCGTTCTCGATGATGTCCCAAAGGTCAATGTGAGTAGATTCGATAAACAATCTCATCCGGTCCTTCTAATAGTGGTAGTCTTCACCATTGAATGCTAGAAGTCTTGTGACTGAAGCTCCTTCGGCAATATACGTGTGTGATTCCACCATTTTCTTTAATTCACACTTTTTTAGAGTGATTCTTGAACACCAGGCTCTGATACCAATTGAAGTGAATCACACGTTAATATATTGAACAATAATATGATCAAGATACACAAGAAGGGGGGGTTGAATTATGATAAACTTTTTCTTAATCCCCTTAAAAAAATTACTTGTTCTTTCGAAAACTTATCGTAAATCAATTCAGAACTAGTTTGAAAACTTTGTTAATTTTGTAGAATACGATATAAGTAATATGAGAGTAGAGAGAAACACAGCAGCTTTATCCCGGTTCACCCCAAACCGTGGGCTACGCCCGATCCTCGATATCCTTCGAGATTTCACTATCTCTCAATTGTTTAGAAGTATTCTTTCGACTGAGCCTCTCCAGGTCTCTTTACAGCAAGTATTATTTTACTCTTAGCCTCTTCAAAGCTATCTGTAACACTTTCTAATTGAAAGAATAGTAAAGAGCTTGTTACAATAGAAACGCTCTTAACACTGCTCACTAAATATCGTTCACAATTTTCTTCGATAAACCGAAAATCAAAAGTCAATACTCGTAGTTTCATGAAGTTTCATAAAGTTGTATAAAGTTATTTCTTCTTCAATCTCGACTCTTATTTATAGTCGGGTCTTCAACTGCTTTTGAATATCCGCTTTGATTCTTGAAAGAAACGGTTATTCAGCTTTGACTCAATAACTAACTTAAACCGATGTTTTTTCTTCCGTCGATTTTTGTATCGGCCGCTTTTCTTGTAAAGCTTCCGTCTGCTTTTCTTGTATCAGCTGCTTTTCTCTTGTAAAGCTTCCGTCTGATTTTTTGTATCGGCTGCTTTTCTCTTGTGACGCTTTCTGTGCTTTTAAACCTGATTTTTCTCCTTCAGCTGTTTTTTACTTCGGCTGATTTTTGTTCTTCAGCTGTTTTTTACTTCGCATGCGTCCATCTACTTTTCATTTGTATATTTCTCTTTGTTTGTCATCAAAATTATTTAATACGTGAAGTCTGATTTGACTTAACACTAACAAACAATATGTCGAACAAACATGATTATAAACCATTTAAATAACTATAGCAGAATTTATAAAAAAAAATTATTTCATTTAACTACACATACCTTACTACACGAAGAATGCAGCAGAGAATAAGCAGGGGACCTATAAAAAATGGAGTATACATGCAGTCAAAACGTAGAAAGGAGAATTTGCTCTATTCAGGTTAATAAATAACAATAGCTGAATTTTTACAATAAATTTATTTAACCTAAGCATATATACCTTAGTACTCAAGAATGCATCGTAGAATAAGCACGGGGCCTTACAAAATGGAGTATAAATGCAATTTAATCTAGAACTGAGAATTTGATAACTAAAAGAAGAGGGTAGTTGAGAGAAGTAATGTTTGGGTGGAGAAAATGTTTCAAATTGTTGGGGTAGATTTGCTTTAAGGGTTAAGACAGGAGAACAGTAAGAAGTTAGAATATAAAGGTGTCGATGGAGTGCGTATAGAGATCAAATTTCGTTGTAAGTTATTTTGATGCCAAAGAAATGGCCCTTGAATGATTGATTGATAAACAGATGCAAAAAGGCAAGCTTCGGAAGAAGAGGAAATGATTGTAGAAGGTGAACCTATCAGGAAGAAGAGTAAAGGCAAACAATGATAGTAATTTCCGAAGAAGAGAAAATAATTGTAGAAGGTCAACCTGTCTGGAGTAGAAGGTGTATAATAATTTTATCACCTATGAATTGAAACGTCGATCTCTACTCTGGTGCTCTTCTTCTCTAATTTTGTTCACGTTTGTTTATTTCTTCAATACGTTTTTGGCAGGAATCGACATTATTATACCAGTTAGAAGATTATTCCATACAAGAAAAATAGGTCTGAATGTCTGGTTCATACATTTTGGGGGTTAGCATGTCTTTCCTTGCCATAAGTAAAAAATTATGACACTCTCACCTATGAATTAAAACGTCAATCTCTGTTCTGGTGTTTACTTCTGCAATACGCTATTGGCAATGTTTGACATTATACCTATTAATTGAAACGTTAATCTACCCGATGTAAGAAATCATGCGCTTAAAAGGAGGAGATTATTAAGTCAAAATGACTTTACATAAATGATTTTGATGAAGTGCAAATAATGATGAAAAAGGAGACGATGAAAAGAAGACGGAAGTTGAAAAGCGCATTTAAGTTGAAAAGCGATGGAAGCAAAACCGCATGTAGCAAAAGGCATTTAAAGAAAAGGCATTTAAAGTTATGCAAAAGTAGACGGGAGTAAAGTTAGTTACAAAACTCAATTGAATAACCGGTTCTTTCAAGATTCAAGCAATCTCTGTTCTGGTCGTCTTCTTCTTGCGAAAAACAGAAAATGGTTGTAGAAGGTCAACCTGTCAGGAAGAAGAGTAAAGGGAAGCATTGACACTAATTTCCAAAGAAGAGAAAATAATTGTAGAAGGTCAACCTGTCAGGAGTAGCACGTGAGAAATCTATCACCTATAAATTGAAACGTCAATCTCTGTTCTGGTCCTCTTCTTCTCTTTGCACTCCTCATGTTTGCTTACTTTTGGAATACGTTAACGTATGAATTGAAACGTCAATCTCTGTTTTGGTCTACTTCTGCAATACGCTATTGGCAGTGTTTGACATTATTATAGCGTCTAAAAGATTGTACCTATTAATTGAAAACTCAATCTACATGACAGAAAAAAATCTGTGCAGTTAAAAAGGACGAGATTGTTAAGTCAAAACGACTCGACATCAATGATTTTGATGAAGTACAAATAATGATGAGAAAGCAGACGATCAAAAACAGATGAAGAATAACAGACGGAACCTATTGAAAAGCATGTTAAGTCAAAATGACTTGAGATATATGATTTTAATGAATAATGATTTACAAAAAATGTATTTAAGTACAAAAATGTATAAAGTAGAAAAACAGACGGAGAATGCAATAACATAAATAATATGTTGACTTCGACTCTTATTTATAACCTTAGTGTTTAACTGCTTCTTCAATCTTGCTTCTTGAACCTTGAAACAAGCAGTTATTTAGTTAAGTTCTGTCTTTTGTTTTTGCTTCCGTCTGCTTTTGCTTTCGTCTACTTTTCAACTTGCATCTGTTTTTCTTCTTTTGTCTACTTGTCACATTTCGTCTGCCTTTTGAGTTCACGTAAATATGAATTTATTGTCCTAAAAATATTGGCCTTTGGTTTTGATTTTATGATATATTTAACCATGTTGAGATTTCGTCTGATTTCCCTGAACCGTTCTTCACTTAATGGTTTAGCTAAGATATCCGCCATTGATACTGCTTCAACGAATCGCCCATTTCGAAAACACATTAAAATGGATGACTTAATGGAAGAAATGGGAAAGGAAGTTGTACGTCAAGAATCTAGATATCCCAATACACGTAGTAGATTATGAGATCCAAAAGATGTTTTTAAAGTACTTGCAGAGGACAAGGTAAAATTAGTCACTTACTTTCTACATGAGATTTTTAAGTTGTGTATTGATATTATGTTAAGAAAATATATATTGCAAAACTTTGAAATTATGGTTTTCAAATAAGGATATTTTAAACATACCTTCAATTATTATAATATAATTTTGAAAATCATTTTAACTTTCTTTTTTACTAAAAAGAAATATTTGATTATTATTTGTTAGGGAGCGGAAACAGCAGAAAGCATAAGGTTGGATGTGTCCAAAATACAGGAGATAGATTTAAATGCAGAAGTGGATAGATGGTCATGGTTATTCGTTAGGGGATGTAGCCTTGTTCAAGTTCAATTTAGATGAACAGAAGCATGTAAACTCAAGTGCAAGGCCACTCCATTATATTCCTAATATCAGGATCAATTCTATTAAGCATTCGAGTTTCCTACTCCAGTGTCCATTATGTTTTATAGCAAATTTGATGTAGTTCGTCACAGCTCGTTACTTCTCTCACAAAGAAATTGAACTTCCGTCTGCCTTTCTGATTCATCTGCTTTTGTGCTTCGGCCTGCTTTTTGTTCAGATTGCCCGCTTTTAAATGCCTTTATGTCTTTGTCTGACCTTTGTATTCTCCGTCTGTATTGTTAACTTCGTCTACTTTTTCAACTCCGTTTATATTTTTAACTTCGTCTACTTTTTCAACTCCGTCTATATTTATAACTTCGTTAACTTTTTCAACTCCATCTATTTTTAACTTCATCTACTTTCTCAACTCCGTCTGTTTTCCTCTTCTTTGTCTGTCTTTTCAACTTCGTCTGTTATTCATCAAAATCATATATGTAAAGTCATTTGACTTAACAAGTAAGACAACCAAAATAAGACGCTGAAAAATAGCACGAAGCGTTTATATGTATGCGAGCTACTATATTTTGCTATCTAATATTACAATTTTAAAATGGCAACATGATAAATCTGCTTCATATGATGTTTCATCTGATTTAATGTTATCCAAAAGCGAGGGCGGTGAAAAGGCATTTATGGAAAGCGATTAAAGCAAATCACCTCCGAATTAAGAATCGAGACGATAGAAAAAGCAAATCACCTCCCAATTAAGAAGCGAGACGATAGAAGTGAAACGATCAAAGTCAGATATTGAAAAGTGAAAAGTCGATCAAGTAAGACATAAAGCGTAAAAGTTAGAGCAAGCTTAAAGTAAGACACATAAAACTTTACAAAGCGATATGTCACATTCTTGAAAAATAGCACGAAACGATATGTGCAGTTACTATATTATTCAAATCTGCACTACGTCTTCTAAAATTTTATGAATACAAGAAAATCTTGGTCAACGCATTTACAATCTTCCTATTGCATCACAAGTAGCTGCTATATGGACAGAGACTAACGATGAATCTGCTCATATCCAAGTCTGCACTACGCCTTCTTTGTTCCAGGCATCCTTTTCGATTAAAGTAGATGATTCCTGGTGATAATCCTGAAACCTCTGCTTTGACAGAGGAGTTCCTTTCTGACATGAGAAAAATATATGTACAAGGAAAGAGGATGCTGGTGGTAAAGTAGCAGGTTTGCAATTTATGATAAATCTCCTCATATCTAAGTCTGCACTACGCCTTCTTTGTTTGAGGCACTCTTTTTTCAGGATGGCAACAGTCGACAGCAACAACAATGAAACTCGAAAAACATCTGTACACACCAAAACAAAAATAACTTAAAGAAGATTTACAAGTAAAGAACAACTGGAAACCGAGACGATGCGGTTACAAAATCCGACGTCCAGTTGGTGAACAACCTTATGTTAGGTTCACGTGCTAGATTCACGTTGAAACCACTGATACTCTCTCGACACCAACAACAGCTACGACAACCACAGCTGGAATGGAAAAAGCAGAGGAAAGCAATGGCGGAGAGGAAAAACAAAGACAGAGAAAGGAGACAACATGGATCTATTCTGTGATCTCAGATTAAAGTAGATGATTCCTGGTGATAATCCTGAAACCTCTGCTTTGACAGAGGAGTTCCTTTCTGACATGAGAAAAATATATATACAAGGAAAGAGGATGTCGGTGGTGAAGTAATAGCTTTGCAATTTATGATAAATCTCCTCATATCCAAGTCTGCACTACGCCTTCTTTGTTTGAGGCACTCTTTTTCAGATGGCAACAATGACAAAGAACAACAACGAAACTCGAAAACATCTCGCATGATCAAAACAAAAAAAGCTTAAAGAAGATTTATAAGTAAAAAACAACTGGAAACCGAGACGATGCGGTTACAACATCTGACGTCCAGTTGGTGAACAACCTTATGCTAGGTTCACGTGCTAGATTCACATCGAAATGACTGATACTCTCTCGACACCAACAACAGCTACGACAACCACAGCTGGAATGGAAAAAGCAGAGGAAGGCAATGGTGGAGAGTAAAAATAAAGACAGAGAAAGGAGACAACATGGATCTATTTTTGCTCTTTAAGTAGTCACAAGCGCGGCCGCCTGACAAACTATTTCATCAAAAGATTGCGTCAGAAGATTGCATGCATATCGCACGAAGACACAACATTCAACAAACAGAAAAAGAGGAAGACAAGGGCGGAGAGGAAAAACAAAGAGAGAGAGCGCGCCTGACAAAATGACAAAATATTTGGGTTAGAAGATTGCGTGTTTATCGCGCGAAGACACAACATTCAATAAACAGAAAGAAAGAAGAAGAAAGAATGTAAGCCGCTGGATTAAATGGACGATAGGAATCTATTCCGTGGTCGTCCATCGGTCGCTCTTAGTATATATACTTAACGAGGTGGGCTGCTGAAAATAGAAATTTCATGCGAACCCACAAATTCATAAATTGATTGGTCTGGTCTAAGATGCATGAAAGGCTTCTCGCTTATCCTTGATAAATAATTATAGGACATTTTAGTTGACTCTGAATCTTTGGTGTCTGTGTGTATATTTTCCATTTGACTAGAATGCTTAGCAGGGTTACTGGTAAACTGGAACATGAAACCAGAATCTAAAGAATGATGGCAGGCGAAGTAAACTCATGACCATATTAGCCACGGAGAATCGTATGTACAGTTTTTGGGTTGTCGGGTTTATTGTCTTGCATTATTCACTGTGTGTTTCTTCTGACACTGCCGGAGAAGCATATGCTCTGCTCAAATGGAAACTTAGCCTTGAAAACACATTGCATTCTAACTTGTCTTCATGGCCTCTGTTTCCCTATAATGACACCAATTTCAGATCAAATACAAGCGCCTGCGACTGGCTTGGAATTTCTTGCAATCTTGCGGGAACTGTCGTTACGATAAACCTTACAAATGCTGCCTTGAAAGGTACGTTACAAGAGTTTTCATTCTCGTCTTTCCCTGATCTTGCTTACCTTGAAATCACTGTCAATGAACTCTATGGAACTATTCCACCTGGAATTGGTTAGCCTTCCAAGCTTGTTTATCTTGATTTGTCCACAAATCAGTTAACAGGGGTTATACCCCAAGAAATAGGCCTCCTTAAAAATCTACAGACCCTTCACCTTGTTGAGAATAACCTGAATGGCTCAATTCCTCAAGAGATAGGACTACTTCGTTCACTCTCTGTTCCTTTTTTTTAATAAAAATGGATTAATAAGAAAAGAATAATACACGATATAGTCCATGAAGATCAAAGGTAATAACTAACACAATAAAACAAGAAAATGAGAACATTACAACAACAGAACACCAAAGATTGAGAGAAGGGAGTTCCAACGATAGGTGCTCCTTGGGAACCACAACCGAAGCTAGGCCAAAGACCCAAGAAGAAATCCTATACCCTTAATGTTGCGCGGATACTGGGGCAGCAATGGTGAGATAAGTTCATTGTCAACAGAATCTCATGAATTTCTTCTATTAATAGAGATAGCAGAGCATCTTTAGTGGAAGCTTGAGTTTTGAAGCACCGAAGATTCCTCTCCCGCCATAGCCCATAGATACATACTCTCAAGACAATAAGGCGTAATGGTTGCTGTGTTGAGAGACCATCCGTTATCTCTGAGATAGTGGTACCTATAGCTCTCTAATTGAATAAAGCAGTAATATGGTTCCAAACTGAGTTGTTAATTCACATGCAAAGAAGAGATGATCACATGATTCAAGGTGCGAGGAGCACATTTGACAGTTCCTGTCGGTTTGAATATATGGAAGGCAATCAATTGTAGAAACTTTGTTCTGTATGGCCAGCCAGTAGATAAAAGATATCCTGGGAGGGAGATGCATGTTCCAAACCTTGGAAGCCCGAGAAACTGAGGAGCGATGCATGCGTAAAAGATCACATAGAATTTTGTTGGATAGCTTGTCAGTAGGGATACCCTTCCAGAAGAAAATATCAGAGGCCTGCGGATTAGGGGGATAACTCGGCTGGAATGTCGACAAGCTACGAGGAAAATTCCATGTAGATCTGTCAATGAAGACATGCATCCGGGTGTGCAGAGAAAAGGAGTAAGTAGCTCTAGGGATCAAGTGTATTAAAGGACCCCTTCGAGACCAGTCATCAAACTATAGGGAGATCAGATGACCATTTTGAATTTCCCAAGAGCAATCCTGTTTAACAACATCACGCAACTTAAGAAATTGAGTGAGAAAGAAGGAGTGAGAACCTTTCGACTTAATCGCCCATATGCCTTGTACTCCAATCAGCTTTCCGGTCCTATTCCTGCTTCTCATGGTAATTTGAGCAATTTGTCCTATCTTTATCTGAAACTTGAAGAATCTCAAGAAACTCAGCTTCAAAACGAACCAACTCTCTGGCTCAATCCCAAAATCACTGGGTGGACTGACTAGTCTAACCCTTCTCCATCTATACCATAACGATCTTTCCGGTCCCATTCCTCCAGAGTTGGGAAACATGAAGTCTCTTGATGATCTAGAATTGCAAGAAAATAATCTTAATGGTATTATTCCTGCTTCCTTGGGTAAACTAAGCAACTTAGAACTTTTATTTCTCCGACATAAGTAATCTCACAAAGTTGACGATTTTGCAATTAGACACAAACCAACTCACTGGTCAACTGCCCCAGGGCATTTGCTCAAGTAAAAACCTACAAAGATTTTATAGATCTGCGAGGCAATAAGTTTCACGGAGAACTCTCTGCCAACTGGGGAAGGTGTTTTCAATTGGCTACTCTACGGATTGCATCCAACAACTTGACTGGTACTATCCTACCTGAGCTTGGACTTGCAACTAAGCTACAAGCACTTGATGTCTCTTCAAATCGTTTGGAGGGTGAAATTCCTAAGGCGTTCAGCGATTTGACTTCTCTGGGTAGGGTTGATTTGAGCAATAACCAACTTTCTAATGCTATATCGACAGAGTTGGGATCACTGACAAATCTCGAGTATCTGGACTTGTCCAGAAATAGATTGAACCAGTCGATCCTAGCAAATGTTGGAAACCTCCGAAGACTGAATTTCTTGAATTTGAGCAATAATTAACTTAGCGGAAGGATTCCCGTACGTTGAAATAAGTAGGCTGATCGCATTGTCCCAGCTTGACCATAGTTACAACCTTTTCAGTGGAGATATACCACCGCAACTCTCAAATTTGCAGGACTTGATGTTGTTGAATATTTCCCACAACAGCCTCACTGGTGAAATTCCAACAACATTTGAGCAACTCCGTGGCTTACAAGACGTGGACTTGTCAAAGAACATGCTGGTAGGTCCTGTTCCTAATAGCGAAGCATTTCAAGAAACAAATTTGGAGGCTAACATGGGACTCTGCGGCAATGTTACCGGTCTGCAACTTTGTGGTAGTTCCAAGAAACATGACTCAAGGAAGTTGGCCAAAATTCTCAAAATTGTCCTCCCTATTTTCGGAGCAGGTACTCTTTTCTATTACCGAACAAGGAAGAGAAGCTCAAAAGAAGGAAGTGACGTGGGTACTGAAAAATTGGTTTTGATATCTGTTATTGATGGGAATACAATGTATGAAGAAATCGTTCAAGCAACTGAAAATTTCGATGAAACGCATTGCAATGGAAAGGGTGGATCAGGAAGTGTCTACAAAGTCGAAATGCCATCGAAACTTGGTTCATTGTGAAAAATTTCATTCTTTGTATCGTGGTGACATTGTAGGTCAAAAGGAGTTTCAAAATGAGATAAGGGCACTAATAGAAATCAGGCATCGAAATATTATAAAGCTCCATGGTTTTTGCTCCCATGCACGACACTCATTCTTAGTTTGTTAGACGATCATTTCACCGCAACAGCTTAAGCTGTTGTGTGAGGCCAACTCAATTGGTTTTATATATTCTCTAACACACCCCCCAAGTGAAAGCCTTTTGGGCTTGAAACTTGCACAGGCTTACTTTACCTTGTGCTTAATTTAATTAGAATAGGTGGGTGGTAGGATTCGAACTCAAGACTGTTTGGTCATAGAGGCTCTAATATCATGTTAGAAGACCATTTCACCACAACAGCTTAAGCTGTTGTGTAAGGCCAACTCAATTAGTTTTATATATTCTCTAACATAGTTTATGAGTTTTTGCCTAGGGGTAGTCTGGCAAATAATATGAAAGTCGACGAAGCAGCTAGAAAATTGGATTGGGATAAAAGGTTGAATTTGATACAAGGTGTGATCCGTGCCTTATCTTATTTTGGCACTTCTAGGCTTCTCAACCGAGAATCATCTAACTGGACCAGTCTTGCAGGGACATACGGCTACTTAGCCCCAGGTAGATCTATGTTTGTCTTTCAGTTGTTATATTCCAATTTTATTCCTTCGCCTTCTCAAACCTCACCCCATAGCTCACATTATGAATTGAAAATAACTTCTATTCTCTTCATTTTTCTTTCGTCCCCTCCCTACAGAGCTGGCCTACATAATGAAGGTAATTGAAAAGTGTGATGTATATAGCTTTGGAGTGTTGGCACTGGAAGTCATCAAAGGCAGCCATCCTGGCGATATATTATCATCAATGTCAACAAATGATGAAACAACATTGAATAATATGTTGGATCAGCGGGTATCAGCTCCATCACCAGAGGTTCACGAGAAATTGGTTGTCGTAATAAAGATGGCATTTTCTTGCATTCGGGTTGATCCACAATTTAGGCCATCTATGCAGATTGTTTCTCAGATTTTGTTAAACTGAAATTACTCATCACACATGTTTCTCCACAAACTTGCATTTATGGCAGGTTTCAGACAACTTCTTTAGCTTCTTTATTGTAATTACGTTGCTAAAACACTACTTTTGGTTTTTTTCTAACATGAATATAGTTGTTGTGTAAAATTGTTGCGTAATCATTTTATGAATAACTACTACCGGTAGTTATTCCCAGATGATCTATATATATATAAGGCAACAATTATGAACAATATATACATGTGTGTATTTTGGAGTTTGCAGATCAATCTTGGTTTGGGTTCTCTAACCAGTGGAAACTAACAAATCATCGAAATCAAGTATGTTTTGTTCCTCCATGCATATACGATGATCCTAAAGTATATGATATGTTCATATGATTCTTACGTTGGTATCAGAGCATCTGGTTTTTTGCATGATTTGTAATAGATATTCTACCGTATACGAAAATGGCATGCGTTTCTGACTGTGGGTTTCTATCTTTGAAAAATGGCATGCGTTATTTTTTTTCTTCTTTCCTCTTGGTGTTTCACTCGTATGGATGGTTCAAATTGAAAGCATCGAATGAAATGAGTTTTGATTGTGGGGTTGTGCTGTATTGGGTTGAAAGAAACATATATATATGTGTTTTAATCTTCTGTTATATCTACTAAGTTTTTTTTCTCTTCGGTGATTAATCAAAGATCAAATCTTGATGAGTTTGCGGTGCTTATGAAGTAAATGGGTATTTGTTGTGTTAGATTTGTGATTTTAATTGATGCTTGCCTTGATTTCCGAATGGGTAATCGAAATCAAAGAAGGAAAAACGAAAGCATATGGAGGAAGAAAGAACCAGAAACGAAAATGATGGGAGGAAGAAGATGAGCGTCAGGCGCGTGTACCTGACGCTGGGATAGCCAATGTCGTCTGGCGCGTGCAATTCGGAAAATCGAAATCAAAGAAGGAAAAAAAAAGCATATGGAGGAAGAAAGAACCAGAAACGAAAACAACGGGAGGAAGAAGATGAGCGTCAAGTCGCTCGACGTTGACGTGCTGCACGACCTCGGGGCCCGAACGCAACGGCACGCACGTACACCGCGCGCTAGCGCCCCTCCACCCTCCAGGCCCGATTTCGTTTTTGGGCTGTGTGTTTTTTTGTTTTTTGGGCTGTTCTTTTTATTTTGGGCTCTTGAGGGACTCAATGTTTATTAGGTGGCCCACATTAGAATGAACTTATACATAATATAATGTAATGATTCAGAAATTAGTTTTCTAATTTCCACTAACTAATTTATTTAATTAAATTAGTTTCTAAAAATATTTTAAATTAGAAATAAGTTTCTAATTACTTAGACAATTTAAAAAAAGAAAAATAACTAATTTGTTTAGTTAAAATAACCTTAGAAAAAACTAATTTCGTTTGTTTATTTTCTAATTATCTCAATACTAATTTGTTTAGTGAAAATGAGATCACCCTTAGAAATAGACTATTTTGTAGGTTTATTTTCTAATTGGATAAACACTATTTTTGTTTCATTAAAATGAATTTTTAATTAATGTATTTAGAAATTAGTTTCTAACTAAACCAAGATAATTGATTAGTTCAATTATAAGGTAAATTAGAAATAAGTGTCTAATTACTTAGAGATTAAAATTTTTGATTTGTTCAATAAATTGTTGATAAACAATATAATACAAAATAATAAATTAAAATTATTTCAATATATGAGCATAAGTTCGCTAAGTGTTAGAAAAAATAATAATTTGTTATTTTTTATATTCTTCTGATTCCTGAAAATTTGTTTTTCAGGACAATGCCTATTATTAAGCAAACACATAAGCTTATTCGATGTGAGGCACATAAGAGACGAATTTGCAGCATATATGTGAAGTTAGTCAACATGCGCTTAATGCCTGGAGATGGTCTAACACAACATGTTATTACAGTCAATAACATGATGCAAGTGTTATATTTTGGAGGTTATCTAGCTTACAAGGATGTTGAAGTAAAGTACATAACTTTGCTTGCAACTTTGCCTCAACCTCAAGGCGAATTATTACAAATGCTCTGGAATAATATGCCTGAGAAGACTTATAATTTGTTAGTGATGACATTTATGAAAAGGATGCGTATAAGAGAGTTAATTAGGACTTTATATCCTATAGGTCTTCCAATGGAAATAGTTAGATCTATTGTAATTTGAGTTTCGAAAAATGTTTCACGCGAACTCGTGAACTCATTTCCGCGTAGGGTTCGTTACCTATAGATTGTTCATAGGTATACAATAGGTTGTTTGCTTTATAAGAACAAAGTTTTTAATATTTATGTAATATGTTTACATGAATTTTATATAAGAATTCGTCTAGAGTAAAGTAATTAGGATTCGATTGTTGTATGAATGATAATTGAACACATTTTTGGACTTTTGATTTCATAAGCAATTGTAATCGAATTATTTTCTCTATGAACGATTAATGTGACATTAATGTGTATATATTTCTTTCTTATTATAGAAACTTAGTGTTTCGAAAATGGTTACTGCTTCGAAGAATATAGTTGTTGAACTCAATAGGGGTGAGAAACTCAATGGTGATAATTACGAGATTTGGAGTATGAAAATCCAATATGTAATAGAAGAGCAAGAGGCTCTAGAATCATTAAACCTAACCATGAATGTTCCTGAGGAGGGCACTACAACCCAACATAGATGGGACCGTGATGCGTATGACTTATGGAAAAAGAAAAACTCCTTAGCTCGGATCACGTTGCTGAGTAGCATGGATAATGATATCATGCGTGAATTCCGTAAGTTCGAAACTGCAAAGGACATGTGATCCGCATTGGCTGCTTGTTTTGGAGGTGCTTCAGTGACCAAAGTGAGGTCACTCACAATTAATTTTGATACTTATAAGAAGCTCCCAGATGATACAATGCAGAAGCATTTGAAAAAAATGTCCAATATGGTAAGTGAGTTACGTGATGTTGGTCATGAGCTGTCTGATGAGCAACAGGTGCAAGCTGTGATCCGTTCACTTCCTTAGAGTTGGGAGCATATGAAGATGCACCTAACTCATAATGAAAACATCAAGACAATGGAAGATGCTACGAGGCATCTTATCTTGGAGGAAGAGTGATCGTCGGCTTATCGTTCAATATTAAAATTGATCCTCGAAAACCGGTCAAATAAAATTTATACCAAGGATTGCAATACAGGATGCAACCTCGGGTCGACTCTCAAGGAACCAGTGTACTAACTGATTCTAGACTAGCCTAATGTTTGAATGATGCATGCAATTAAAGCAATAAAAAGGGAGTTTTGATTTGATCTTTAAAATTAAAGAAAGCTAAGTATGAAATAAACGTTTTTGGGATTTTTGAAAGGCAAGACAAATTGAAATAATTAAGATTGAAAACAATTTACTAAAACTCTCCTAAAATGTGGCTCGAGTCATCATCGCTCAAAATAGATATTGGGATTGAAATCCACTAAGTTTGAAAAGTAAACCTTAACAACTCGTTAAGTCCAAGAATTAACCAATCAACTCGATTAATTAAAACTCGTTAAAACCCTTAGTGTATGCTATAAATGATTAATGCAATAAATCAATCAAATTAAAAACATGACTAACTTAATCAAACACAACTAGGCGATTAGGTTAACCAAAGATAAAATCGGTCGATATACATGAACTCCATGTATTTAAGCACGACATTCAACACTAATCAATCCATAACACAAATCAAAGTTTAACATCCTACTAAACTATAGAAGATTCATTCGGTTATATATCGTAATCTCCAACTCGGAGTTGTTACAAATCCATAACCAAATCTAAAACAATGGTTGATTACCCCTTGAAGCTTGTTGAACTCTGACCCAATGCTACATTTCCAGAAGACTACTGATTTAGCCGCTCATGACTCCGGCCAACTCCATCACTGCTGGAGAATCACCGATACTCATGATCGATTTACTAACCGTTGAAGATGAAGACAAATAACGTTATGCGTGGCTGAACTGTAACACGAATGACAAACCTATTAGAAGCGAAAATAGAAAAGAATGAAAGAAACTGGAGAAGAACGAAGAAAAGGGAGGAAAAGAAAAAACTCAGTGCGGCCGTCTCCGTTTTTGCCCTAAATGGCAAGGTTTTATAGGGATGCGTGCAGGCGGGTCGAACAAATGGAACTTTTGCCAAATATAGGCGGATTATCCGACTTTCATCATGCGGCTAATAAGCCGTTATTGCAATGAACGTTGAATGGTCACTTCATGGCGAAAGAATTAAATCCCATTAATTCGCCTCGGCGAATGGAGAGTTTAGTTAGCCCAATGATCTCTCATGGCGTGTTGACTTGTTGAATGTTGACTCCTTTGGTCCTACAAAATACAACTCATTCGCAGTATCAATTGTCCCAATAAAAATTATGCAAAATTAATGATAAATGACAACAAAATACTAACAATGTGCAATTTATGAAAAATCAATATGCGGGACCAAAATAAGCATAAAAATCATAAATCAGGAGTCAACAAATGCATAATTACTAAAGAAAACGGGCCTAATTTATAGTATAAATTTGGTCCAATCAAATTCCCCCACACTTAAACCTTTGTACTCCTGAACAAAGCTTATAAGAGTCAAAAAGGTACAAGAGTAAAAGAAAATTCTGCCCATGCTCAAACAACAACCAAAATTGACTCAATCCACTTTATCGTAATTCTAACGCAAAGAAATTGAAAGAGTGCTAATAAAACAAACATTGAAAGAATTTAAGCACAAGAGATTGAACAACAGAGAATCACTCAGGATATGGTGTTTACGCTCGTCTCACTTGTATAGTAGGGATATTTTTCTCTCAATCTGCTTAATACATCTCCTACCATAGGCTTGTATTAATTTTATTTCTCCACTACAAGGACTATCATTTTGAAGATCAAGAGGTCTTTCAGGGTTGTAATGAGCGGAGGGCTAGATGAATGGATGAAGTGAAAGAAAAATATATGAGCATGCGCACTAAATGAGGAATTGATGTCAATAACCAAACTAAAACTAAACACTGAAATAAACTGAATACACACCTTTTTTTTTCTTTTTTTTTTCTTTTTTTTGGCTATCTCATTTTGAGATGCTAATCCCCTTTTTTGGGATACAACACATTATTATCCCTTTTCGGGATACACAAGACTAACACTTTTCATTTTTCAACACTTTTTTTTTAATCAATCAGATACTACCGACATCATCTTAATATGTATGCAAATGCTCATAACAAAAAGGCTCAAAGGGCTAGCAAAGGAAAAAGTGTTTAAGGGTTGGAGTTTGGGGAAAGGCTGAAAGAAAGAACGCCTCTATCATATCCACAAAAATCTAGTCCATCAAGCTTTGAGTAAAAATTGACACAAGTTCTAGAGAAGAATGGACTAGCGGATGCACACACAAAATATAGAAGAAAAATTTGGCTCGAATATCCTTCCAACAAGGTTTTTGTCTCAATGATCAATCTCAAGTCTTAAAAACTTAAAATGCTACCTTGTTAGCATGCTCCCATTTACTTTGTTTTGAAAACTTCAAAGTTAAAATTTTGCCAAAACCAATTATCGTTCAAGAATGGAGAGCATTTTCAAAACTCAAGTATCGGTTTGAAACTTATAAGGGTTTTGCATGCAAGGGCACAAAAGAACAAGTGCAGAAAATGTTTTGATTGAGTCCAAATTTATCAGTAAAAGCAACGGGCCCACAAAATTATGCACAAATTTTAATAGGTGTACAATGCAAAATATAAAAGGGAACGACTCCCCCACACTTAAACATGGCATTGTCCACAATGGCGTAAGCATCAAAAGCACGAGAGAAAGCGAGAAGCAACTAGAAAACAAAGAGAACGAGGATATATCATTAAGCTCAAAATGTGTGGCTGAAAAGAAGGATCCAAGAAAACAAAAGATATCAAGAAATGTAAAATACAAGAAAAACAAAAATAACGAAAGAAAAGCAGTCTAAACTACGCAGGAGGATCATCCTCAACGGGCGGTTCGGGAGGGGCAGCGACACGAGGAGCACGAAAAAGAAGGTGAGGCGGAACTATAGGGAAAGAGTTAGGAGCAGCCGTGACCGGAGACGAAACGGGTGACTGAAGACGAGCGGTAATTATGTTCTGTATGGAGTGGAAGGTCTCGCGATCAGCCTCTAGTTGAGTCTCAAGATGACGGATATTGGCTCGAAGCATGGCCACCTCGGGAGAAGCTGAGGCAACTACAGGTGGAGGAGACTCACGAGACGGAATTACGGAAGAAGCAAGAGGAGGAGGTTTCTCGCTACTGCTAGCATTGTGAGTATGAGACATGATTCCTGTAATTACAAATAATAGAAGCCAAACTTAGCCCTCAAAATCATACAGAATCACCCGCCTCGTCGCGACTAACCCTCGGAAATCACGACGAATCGAGGTTCGCAGCCATTCGTCGCGACGAATAGGAGTGTCTGCTGCGACGAATGGGCTTCTTCGTTCGTCGCGACGAATTATGAAGTTCGTCGCGGCGAACGGCGATTCTGTAGCCACGCAAAGCGAAAAGCGCTTCCAGGGACCCAAACTAAACATGAACCAACGAAAAGGAAAACGAAATGAAAGAGGCTTACGAGAGTCGACAGTGGAGGGAGAAACGACTACGGAGCGAATGAGAGCAGAGGTGGCGAAGAAACGAGAGTGAGGGAGAAAAAAGAGGAGGAAGGAGAATAAATAGTGTGGGAGAAGCAAACAAAAGGCGCGAAAGGAAAAAGACGGAAAGGGTCCCGGACAAAAGAGATGTCCAACGGTCCGTAGGGCAAGATGGTCGATTCGCCATGACGAGGCAATCGCTAGCCGCAATAATAAAACGCAAAACCCTACATTAGCGCGGCGAATAAAATGAAGTTCGCATGCGGCGAAGTCACCCAATACATCCCACGAGAACTAACAAAGGGTAATCAAATGAATGAATAGAAAGGAAATCCTACCTAACTACATCTAAACTTATTGATTGGGTCTTTCCCCACACTTAAACAATGAATCACGACGATAAAAATTTGCAACAAAAGCAAAGACATATAACGAGATAAGCGGTGAGGAAAGAAGTAACCGATAATTACGGCGGTTGAGGATTCCAATGATAGAGCTTGAGCGGATGTCCATCGACCAAATCGCGCCCATTTGTTCTGCAAAAGTTCTATCATACCAAAATTATGTACTTTAACTACCACATAAGGCCCTTCTCAACGATGATTGAATTTGCCAGGTTTGAATGTGAAGCGGGCTTTATATAAGAGCACTTTGTCGCCTTCCTTAAAAGTCTTTCGGAGAAGAATCTTGTCATGTATTAGTTTGGCCTTTTCCTTGTAGAGCCGAGAGTGCTCATATGCTTCAAGTCGCAACTCCTCTAATTCTTGCAGTTGGAGTTTCCTTTCCATTCCCGATAGGTCAAAATCCATGTTGCATTGTTTCTTGCCTAATAGGCCTTATGCTCTAGCTCCACGGTGTAAATGATGTGCCTTGCCATAAATCAACCGTATGGGGACATTCCTATCGAGGATTTATAAGCGATCGACACGCCCACAAAGCTTCTTCTAAACGCAGACTCAATCCTTTTAGAGGGCTTGACTATCCTTTCCAAAATGTGCTTAACCTCTCTGTTCGAAACTTCTGCTTGACCATTGGTTTGTGGGTGGTAGGCAGTAGAGACCTTGTGGGTAACTCCAAATTTAGAAAGCAAGTTAGTAATAATCCGGTTGCAAAAATGGGTTCCACGATCGCTCACCACTGCCTTGGGAATTCCAAATCGATAGAAGATATTGGATTTGAGGAATTTAGTGACTGCCTGCGCGTCATCTTGTCTAGTCGGTACAGCCTCGATCCATTTCGAAACATAGTCCACTCCTAAGAGAATATACACGAACCCGAACGATGGGGGAAACGGTCCCATGAAATCGATACCCCAAACATCAAAGATTTCACAGAACATCATTGGTTGTTGCGGCATCTCATGGCGCTTCCCTAACCCTCCGAAACGTTGACACTTGTCGCACGCTTGGCAAAATGGAAAGAGTCCCAAAAATTGTAGGCGGAAGAATCTCAATCCAAAACTTTTCTAGCTGTTCTTCTAGCACCGAAATGTCCCCACAGACCATGGAGTGGCAAGTCGATAGTATGTCATTGAATTCCTCGTCGGTGACACATCGACGAATTACTTGGTCATCGCATATCTTCCAAAGGTAAGGCTCGTCCCAAATGTAATGCCGAGCTTCACTCTTCAATTTCGAGCACGCCCCGAGTCATACTGAGCATAGGGTTAAATTTTTCATTAAGTAATTGACAATATCGCATACCAAGGCTCCTTGAGAATGCGGCTACAGGTGATGTAATCCGGAAAAGAATCACAAATCGATCGGAAGAGTCTACTCCTTTAGTATCTTGTGGTAGCCCGCGGATGGTCACCACTTAGTTTGCGGCACCACTCGATCTTTAATCTCAATATCAAACTCTTGAAGAAGTAAAGTCCAACGGATCAACTGGTTTCGATTGTGGCTTCGTCGAGAGGTACTTAATACTTCGTGATCGGTGAAAATGATGACATGGGAATTAAGCAAATACTGGCAGAATCTTTCTAAAGCGAAGATTATTGCAAAGAGCTCTTTCTCAGTTGTGGTGTAGTTGACTTGAGCTGGATCTAAAGTTCTGGACGCGTATGCAATAACTCGAGCTAACTTCTCCTCATGTTGTCCTAACATAGCTCCCACAGCATAATTGGAAGCATCACACGAAAGTTCAAAAGGCAAATGCCAAACAGGGGCAACCAGAATAGGAGGGGAAATGAGTTTGGCTTTAAGTGTATCAAAAGCCTTTTGGCATGAAACATCAAACTCAAATTTCTCATCCTTTTGCAAGAGTTTTGAAAGAGGAAGGGCGATTTTGCTAAAATCCTTAATAAATCGCCTGTAAAATCCTGCATGACCTAGGAATGACCTGATATCACGGATGCAGGTAGGATAGGGCAGGGAAGATATGACTTCGATTTTAGCTTTGTCGACTTCAATTCCTTTCTTTGAAATCAAATGTCCAAGCACAATATCTTCATTTACCATAAAATGGCATTTTTCGAAGTTAAGGATCAAGTTCTTCTCGATGCATCTCTTAAGAACTTTAGTCAGGTTAAAGAGACAGGAGTCAAATGAATCGCCGTGAACTGTGAAGTCATCCATGAAGACTTCCATGCTTTCTTCCAAAAAATCGCAGAAGGCGGCCATCACACAACGCCGAAGGTACCGGGGCATTACATAAACCAAAAGGCATCTGCGATCACGAAGGTGCGAAGGGACAAGTAAACGTGGTCTTATCTTGGTCCTCGGTGCAATGGGTACTGAAGTAACCCAAAAACCATCTAAGAAACGAGAACGCGATTTCCCTTAACCTTTCTAGCATCCGATCGATGAATGGCAAGGAAAGTGGTCCTTTCTAGTGGCGTCGTTTAATTTGCGATAGTCAATACAAACTCGCCACAATTTTGCACTCTAGTAGGGATGAGTTCATCCTCTCATTTTCACCACAAGGATCCCGCTCTTTTGGGAACCACATGAATGGGGCTGACCCATTCACCGTCGAGAGATAGGATAAATAATCCCAGCACTTAACAGCTTTGTGATTTCCTTTTTTACTACATCCAGGATTAGCGGGTTCAATCTTATTGGGGTTGCCTTCTTGCTTGGAACCCTCATTCAACAATATCCTATGAGTGCAAAGGGCCGGGCTAATCCCAGGTATGTCTGCTAATGACCACCCTATTGCGCGCTTATGCTCTGTCAACACTTTCAAAAGTTGCTTTTCTTCAAGCTCAGATAATGAATTTGCAATTATGACCGTAATTTATTATTGGGCTCGAAAAGCGTATTTCAATGAGTGAGGTAAGGGTTTTAGTTCTAACTCTGGGGGTTGTAAAATGGAAGGGACCAACTTAGGAAGCTCAAGGGAGAAAAGGTTTCTGCATTTTCTGGACAATTGAAAGGATCAATCAAAGAATTCTCTTGGATGCCGAGCGAACACAATTCAAGATTAGACGACTTACCGTGCGAGATCCTTATCGATTCTCGAGTAGAAAGAACGCTAAGCATGTTAACTCCAAGGAGAGTAATCCTCGTGTGGGTGTTTCATGGCTTCGTACATCTTTGAAGCTTATGGATCGATCACCTACCTCCATGGTGATCTTCCTTCCATCATATTGATATTTGTACCACCGTCCAAGGAAGGGTCGCCAAGAATCAAAGAAGTGTCTGCACAACTTCGTAAGACATATCTAGAACATAGAAATCTGCAGAAACACTAATCCTTTAACCCGAACTAAGATGTCCTCAATAATTCCCATTTGGATGGCGGAAGGATCTATCACCAACCGTAAAACTACCGTGGTAGGTTTTATGCTTTTAACGCCTAGGGCTTCATAAATGATTTCGCATGACGTTAATTGCAGCCCCAAATCCAATAATGCTCTCCCAATTGTTACCTTTCCTATAACACAAGGAATGGTAAATGAGCCCGATCCCGCACTTGACCGAATTTGGGGCTTGAATAAAGCCGACACATTCAACTCACCGGACACGTTCATTAGGCCTAAATTTTAAGCTTATTCGCACAAGTCCTTCGGTACTTGGCGAGGCGAAGACTTTCTTAATCAAATCCCTTGAGGGCACATTGACTTCAACCTTCCCAAACAGTCAATAATTTCCTTTTCATGTTTTAGCTCATTGACCTTCTTGCTCATCAGATATGAGTTCGGAAAAGGGAGGTCCTTTAAGTCGACTTCCTTACTGGCTGGTTCATTTCTGCTCGATTTATCCTTATCAGTTCTTCTTCCTAATATGCTCGATGATTGCTCTTTATCCTCAATTGTTGATTGCTTCTTGTTCCTCAACAATTCCTCTTCGTGACCACTCTCTGATCGCACAGCTTGCTTCTCTCTCACTTGAGGCGCATCTTCAACCTCAATTTCCTCGGTGCATTCTTCTTCTTCGGGAATGTCAAAATGCACTTTCTTTCCACTCCTCAACTCAATTGCATTTAAACTCTTCGGGTTTATTACCGTGTTGGAGGGAATGGTTCCGCTACTCCTAGCTTGGTTGTCACTCAAATTATTAGACAATTGAGTGACATATGAGTTCAAGTTCTCTGCCTTGGTCTCCCATTGATCCATGCGTTTTTCCAAGGCGCTAAAACGGGCAGCATTCTTAGCGGAGTCCTGTTGGATGAGGTTTGCGATGGCGTTGAATTGAGTTCTTTGTCGAAGTTCGTTCCTCTTTCATCAACGTCATCATACTATCAGCAGCTTGGTTGGTGTCCTCCTTTGGTGGCGGTGGTTGTTGCACCGTCAACGCTTGTTGATCCTGGGCTGGTTTGTAGATTGACCACTCCACTCCTTGCTGAAATCGGTTTGGTGTTCTTTCGCGTTATTCCTCCAACTAAAATTTGGGTGGGATCTCCATCCCTCATTATACGTGTTGAAATCGGTCCCATTTCGATCTGTCTACCTTGATACATTGCGGAGACTTCTTCATATCTGCCAGACAAACACTTGAAATGTGCATCATCGACCCATTAACTATCACAACCAGGTGCGACGATTCGATGGAAGGTGATGGGCGATGCACATTCAAATTCTTAAGTTCACCGTGATCGAGGATAATCGGGAAGTTATCCGATGTTCAAAGGAATCTACCTTCGATTCGGTGCTCTCCATCCTCTTAGTTTGAGCCGACATGGCTCCCACTTCATTCACGTTCACGGAATCACGGATACTATATCGTTGATGATTCAGGCCATTCTCTTAATCGGGGCCCAAGCTTACAGTGCGGTGAGGTCAATCAACGAACCTCCCGACGCAAAGATCCAACATTCCTTTCTCTTGATTCTTCACCCCATCATAAAAATATTAAACCAATTGTTCATCGTGGATCCGATGATGGGGCACCGAGATAACAGATCTTGGAATCTGCTCCAAAATCATACAAGGATTCGTCGTAATCCTCGCTTGGCGGAATAAATCTCTTTTCGCATTGACGAAGTCCTCGAGGCTGGAAAATAGTTTTCCAGAAAGCTTTCATAAGTTGGCCCAACTATGATAGGCATTCGCGACATGCCTTGGGAGGCTCATGTACCACTCCCGGGCCTTTCCTTCTAACAACAAGTGGAATACCTTCCACAGCACCTGGTCCAGATGTGCTCCTACAGGCTTCATACTTTGACAGATCATTGTGAGGGCCTGAAGATGCATGTAGGGGTCCTCACCTGCCAAACCGTGAAATTTGGGTAGGGAGTTAATCAATAAACTTTTAACTTCGGAATTTACGTCGAAGTTAGGGCAGGCAGAAGTGAAAGGATCGTAGTTTACATCCGAGGTTGTAGCTTCTCGGATGGTTCTACGTCTGATGTTCGCATTGTTGTCATCAACTCTCTCCTGGTCACCATTTAATCCATGATCTCCGTTCCTTGGTTGGTAACCGGGAAAATCTTGTTGTTCAGCCATATCAGTTTCTAATCGTTCTAGTTTGCTAAGTCTTTCTTGCTCTCTCTTGTTCTTCCTAAGTCGTCTAAGGTGTCGCTCAATTTCAGGTTGAAAATGAACTAACCTAAGTCTACGGGCATGCAGGAGAAGTTCACCTAATAACGCTCACTAAAACGACAAATGACGAAAGGGTTTAATTCATCTCTCGTCATGACTCGTAGGAACTTCATTGCGTAACAGGACAAAATGCGAATATTAAATCATGACGAGCGATGAACTTATCGCACCAAGAATCACAAAGAAAGCACAATAACTCAAATTAGGCACAATAAGCGGGAACAATAACACTAAACACTTAAAGCAAAACAGAATTAACACTAAAAAGATTGAAGCAAACAGAATAAAAAAAATTATGAAATGTAAAACAGAATGCAAATAACTAAACTAAAATGCAAAACAAACACTTGGCTAACCTAGAAAACCAATTACTTTGGTTCCCCGGCAATGGCGCCAAATTTGATCGTCGGCTTATCGTTCAATATTAAAATTGATCCTCGGAAACCGGTCAAATAAAATTTATACCAAGGATTGCAATACAGGATGCAACCTCGGGTCGACTCTCAAGGAACCAGTGTACTAACTGATTCTAGACTAGCCTAATGTTTGAATGATGCATGCAATTAAAGCAATAAAAAGGGGGTTTTGATTTGATCTTTAAAATTAAAGAAAGCTAAGTATGAAATAAACGTTTTTGGGATTTTTGAAAGGCAAGACAAATTGAAATAATTAAGATTGAAAACAATTTACTAAAACTCTCCTAAAAATGTGGCTCAGGTCATCATCGTTCAAAATAGATATTGGGGATTGAAATCCACTAAGTTTCGAAAAGTAAACCTTAACAACTCGTTAAGTCCAAGAATTAACTAATCAACTCGATTAATTAAAACTCGTTAAAACCCTTAGTGTATGCTATAAATGATTAATGCAATAAATCAATCAAATTAAAAACATGACTAACTTAATCAAACACAACTAGGCAGATTAGGTTAACTAGTATAAAATCTGACTGATATACATGAACTCCATGTATTTAAGCACAGCATTCAACATTAATCAATCCATAACGCAAATCAAAGTTTAACATCCTACTAAACTATAGCAAGATTCATTCGGTTATATACTGTAATCTCCAACTCGGAGTTGTTACAAATCCATAACCAAAATCTAAAACAATGGTTGATTACCCCTTGAAGCTTGTTGAACTCTGACCCAATGCTACATTTCCAGAAGACTACTGATTTAGCCGCTCATGACTCCGGCCAACTCCATCACTTCTTTGAGAATCACCGATACTCATGATCGATTTATTTAACCGTGAAGATGAAGACAATGAACGTTATGCGTGGTGAACTCAGAATACGTAATGACAAACCTATTAGAAGCGAAAAGAAAAGAATGAAAAAACGGAGAAGAACGAAGAAAAGGGAGGAAAAGAAAAACTCTGTGCGGTTGTCTCCGTTTTTGCCCTAAATGGCAAGGTTTTATAGGGATGCGTGCGGGCCGGGTCGAAACAGTGGAACTTTTGCCAAATATAGGCCGGATTATCCGACTTTCGCTGCGGCTAATGGCTTCGTTCGCTGCAGCGAACGTTGAATGGTCACTCGCCGCGGCGAAAGAATTAAATCCCATTAATTCGCCTCGGCGAATGGAGAGTTTGGTTCGTCCCAGCGAATCTCGTGGCATGTTGACTTGTTGAATGTTGACTCCTTTGGTCCTACAAAATACAACTCATTCGCAGTATCAATTGTCCTAATAAAAATTATGCAAAATTAATGATAAATGACAACAAAATACTAACAATGTGCAATTTATGAAAAATCAATATGCGGGACCAAAATAAGCATAAAAATCATAAATCAGGAGTCAACAAATGCATAATTACTAAAGAAAACGGGCCTAATTTATAGTATAAATTTGGTCCAATCAAAGAGCGTCTTGAAGCCTCAAAGATGTCTTCTGAGGCATATGCAGTTAGTTCTAGCTCACATGAAGCCATGAACAAGAAACGCAAGCATCATGGTGGATATAAGTGGAAAAGGAATAAGAAATTCAACCACTCCCCTCAGGAATCCAAGAAGAAAAATTGGAACCAATGTGGAAAGGGAAAGTGTCCCTTAAAGAAGAAGAACATGAAACATGTGAAATGTTATAATTGTGGTAATAAGGGTCACTTTGCTCGAGATTGTACCGAGCCCAAGAAGGTACAACTTTATAGTACAAACATTTGTTATGTGAATGTTTCTTCTTCTATTTTTCTAACTGAATCACATCCTTTGTGGATTGCAGACTCAGGAGCAACCAACCATGTAGCGAAGGATCGTGATGCCTTCGTTGAGTTTCGTAAACTCCCACATGGTAGTCGATGGCTTTATGTAGGTGACAATTCCAAAGTTGCTGTACAAGGAATTGAGACATGTAAATTGGACATCCGTGGAGGACGACCTCTCATCCTACTTGACGTATTATTTGCTCCATAGATTCGTAGGAATCTTTTATATGTGTTAATGTTAGTTAAACTTGGTTTTAATGTAAATTTCCACAGTGGTGGAATGGATTTGTTTTTTGGATCTATTAATTATGGTCATGGTTTTTTATTGGATGGTTTTATTGTGCTGGATGTGTTAAAGGGAAATAATAATATTAGTTATTCATTATTCACATCTAGTAATTCCAATAATGATGCAACTTTGTGGCACGCTAGACTATGCCATATTGGTCAAAATCGAATAAATCTATTGGCTAAAGAAGGACTTTTAGGTAATCTAAGTCAAGTAGATTTACCTACATGTGAGCATTGTTTAGCTGGTAAAATGGCAAGAAAGCCATTTGGAAAGGGGACACGGGCTTTATATCCATTGCAATTAATTCATTCCGACATCAGTGGTCCAATGAATGTAAGGGCTAGACGTGGGGCAATTTATTTCATCACGTTCATAGATGACTATACTCGGTATGGTCATATCTATTTGATTTCTCATAAATTAGAAGCATTCGATTGTTTCATAAAATACTCAAACTTGGTTGAGAATCAATTAGATAAGAAAATAAAAGCATTACGAACTGATCGTGGAGAAGCGTACTTGTCAAAAAATTTCAAGGCTTTCTGTGATGAAAAAGGAATAGAAAGGCAATTAACAATTCCTAGAACCCCACAACAAAGTATTTTTATAAGATACTCAGAACACTCAAAAGGATACGTGTTCATAAGTGAACAAGGTAGTGGAGGTGTAACTGAATTTGAATCACGAGATGTAACATTCTTAGAGAATGATTTTCCCAAGCAAGGAGAAATAGGTAAAGACCTATTATTATATGAGTCGCTTGATCAGAATGATTCTGTCATGCAGAATCAAGATGAGGAACTTCAAACAAGTGGGAGCAATTCCACAGAAAGATTATCTATGATAACTGATCCAAGTGGGAGCAATCAGATCAATCATGAATTTGTTCATGATGAACCTCTGTTAAGACGAAGTAATCGAGGGATAATTCCCCGACGTTGTTTTGAGATTGAAGGAGAAATTAATATGATTGTTCCACAAGAAGAAAAAGAGCTAAGGAATGTAAATGAGGCTCTTACTGGCCCTGATAAAGAAGAATGGATGAAAGCAATGATAGAAGAAATGTCTTCTTTAAACTCAAATCAAGTATGGGACTTGGTTGACCTCCCACAAGGACGTAAAGCAATTGGGAACAAGTGGGTTCTCAAAATTAAGTGAAAAGCTGATGGCAATATTGAAAGATATAAGGCACGTCTTGTAGCAAAAGGATATACGCAACAGGAGGGAATTGATTATGAGGAAACTTTTTCACCTGTTGTGAAGTTTGCTTCAATCCGTCTTATTTTGGCTATAGTAGCCAGTATGGATCTTGAATTACATCAAATGGATGTAAAAACTGCTTTTCTCAATAGAGAATTAGATGAAGAAATCTATATGGAACAACCTGAAGGTTTCATCAAGGCAAGTCATGAAAATAAAGTATGTCGTTTATTAAAATCAATTTATGGCCTGAAGCAGTCTTCAAGACAATGGTATATTCATTTTCATAACGTAATCATTTCGTATGATTTTCAAATGATCGATGAAGGCCATTGTGTGTATGTTAAAAGATCCAAAGATAAATTCGCGATTTTATCTTTATATGTGGATGATATATTGTTTACTTATAATGACTGTGTGTTTCTTAAGCAAATCAAAGAATGGTTATCATCTGAATTTGAAATGAAAGACATGGGTGAAGAGGCATACATTCTTGGAGTCAAGATTTCAAGAGATCGTTCAAAGAAATTGTTATCGCTTTCACAAGCGATGTACATTAAAAGAATTCTTGAACGATTCAGTATGCAAGATTGTAAACCAATTGATAATCCTATTGCTAAGAATGAAGGCCTTAGTAAAAGAAATTTCCCGTCAACGCCACAAGAAAGGGAACAAATGAAGAATGTTCCCTACACTAGTGCAGTTGGAAGTCTTATGTACACAATGATATGTACAAGACCAGATATTTGTTATGCTGTTAGGATGGTAAGCAGATATCAGTAAAATCCAGGCCAAGCACATTGGAAAGCAGTAAAGAGAATATTGAGGTATCTGAAGGAAACCGTGGACTATGCATTGTGTTATCAAGGCAATGATCTATGTATACAAGGATATACAGATGCAGATTAGGGAGGAGATTTAGATGAAAGAAAATCTACCTCAGGATATGTATTCTTACTAAACCATGGAGCAATATCATGGAAAAGTAAGAAATAATCATGCGTTGCATTATCCACAATAGAAGCTGAATTTATAGCGTTCTCAACTAAAGTACAAGAGGCTATGTGGCTTCATCGATTCCTTGTGCATTTGGGAGTCACTAAAAGTGAAATTAATCCAGTGACCATCAACTGTGATAGTCAAGCTGCAATCGCTTATACAAAAGACCCCAAATTTCATTGTAAGATAAAGCACATAAATATTAAATACAATTATGTTAAAGATATAGTTGCACGAGGAGAAGTGAACATGAGATATATATCTACGTGAGATATGATAGCAGACCCAATGACAAAGCCAATTTCTATAGATGTATTTATTGGGCATGTAAACTCACTAGGACTGCGTAGATGTTGAAATGTACTGATAAAACATTTCTCTATGTATGTTCACTCAGTTTAATGTCACTTGTTTGGATATAATGTATGATGAAGATTATATATTGTGTATCATTTGATTCATGAATATATGTGTTTTATGTACAAATATATTTTTGAGATGAATCGTAAGTTTATGAGACAAATTATAGATTGGCCCTCTCACACGGGAAATCACCTCTAGTGTTTATGGTCGCTAGAGAAGAGGCATGTTTAAAGTTTATTATTTAGGTGATAATTGAGAGCGCGAAACTTAAACCATAGATGCCACAAGGAAATTGGTTCAAAGTGAGTTATTAATCACTATATCTGTCTTACATTGCCAGATATGAGTTCTGAATAAGTTTGTGAGTAGATAAGGGAACTTAAGTTAAACATTGAGTATGTTTGAGCTATCATCTGTATGGTATTTCTTGGATAAAAGATGTTCAAGGTAAACGAAGTAGGTAAATATCGTAGCACATGACTCATACCATGTGTGCATAACTGACCACAAAAGGGATTAATGTAAGTAGCAAGATCTCATCTTACATTGTGTGAGACCCTTGAGGTTAAGAAGAACCTCATCATATACCCTTATGACTCTTGTTTCATTCTTGAGAATTGAATTTAAGGTTTGCTACTTTAGGTTATTGCCAAGAGATCATGTATGATGCGATCTTATGGAATAATTCTAGGAAAGAAAATTAAATTTAAATCAAAAGAGAATTGAGAACAGAGGAAGGTCATTTAATTTAGCTCATTGACTTGCATGAAAAGTATTCATAGATGGTCATCGTCTCTTTAGTAGAGAACATGAATACATTCATGACTTAAAGAAACTAAATGAGATCAAAGGAAATTGCAAATGCGAGATATAACCTAGGGTATAGCATACAATTTCTACTCAAGGACATATAAGTCCTATGATCAATTTGTTAATCGAGATGTCATATACTCTTAACAGATATGTGACTATGTACTCTCGTCGTATGCTGGTCACACTGGTTATTGAACAAGTATGAGTAATGCAAAGTTTTTTTTAAACCCATCATGTGTGAGTGGGAGATGATGACCGTTTTACACCCATAATGGGTTCAATGGTCATCTGGTGTGAATAACTACTACCAGTAGTTATTCCCAGATGATCTATATATATATAAGGCAATGGTTATGAACAATATATACATGTGTATATTTTGGAGTTTGCAGATCAATCTTGGTTCGGGTTCTCTAACTAGTGGAAACTAACAAATCATTGAAATCAAGTATGTGTTGTTCCTCCATGCATATACGATGATCCTAAAGTATATGATATGTTCATATGATTCTTACAATTTTCTAAATGTTTCTAATTTCCCAATTTTTTGATTTATGGCTAATAACTAGTTGTTGCACGTTCTCGATACATGAAGTTATAGAAAGAAAAAATGAAAAAAAATTCAGTTACTTTTAAAATCATATGTAGATTGACATAACCAAAATTTACTATTTAAAGAGCAGTAAAAACTCAATTATCTTCTTAAGACTTCTATCAACCGTAAGATCTCATGAAGTGATAACTTGTGTGACATATTTCAGTGATAGCCATATCAATTAATTATAGTTTTGTTGTTTTGATTTGCTTTTTTATCTTATACTTATTTCTCTTTATCTTTTATTGTGTATAAAACTATTGTTCTTATTCATAATGAAATGCAAGAATTATTATCCTCAATTTATGTACTCTTTTATGGTATCAAATGATTCTAACTATAATATTCGTATATGACCATCTTTTTGCAACAGACTTTGGCCATGTCTTGTAACGGTTGTTTAGCTCCTCATTTTTCGATTTTCAGTTATTAGATAGTGTCCTAATTGTGTCATTATTTTCTATTATTATTAAATTTCTCTTTTACATTGTAGAGCCTGCTTAAAAGGTTCTTTGGTCTTTTAATTAATAGTTAAGTTTAATACATCTGAAATATTTGTTCGCTTCTTTTAATTTTCTGCACTTGTTTTACTGCTCCTCCGTTTTTTAAGCTCTTCCTAATATTGTGGTATCAAAGATGCCAAGTTCATTCAAAATTAGGCATACAAACTATTGCAACTAATGGAAATGTAGTAAGTCTTTCTTAACTGACAGTTCCTATTTTCAAAGTTAAATGCTATGAATTCTCAAGCATCAAAATGAAGATGTTATTTCAGATTCAAGATTTATGGGACCTAATAGAAAAAGGGCATCTTAATCCAAATGACGAACCTGAAGTGAATCACACATTAATACAAGACTTATTATATGATGTATAAATGCACAAAAAGGGAGGTTGAATTGTGTATTATTTTTAAAAACCCCTTTCAAAAACTTTTTGTTAAAAGAAACTTGTTCTTTTCACAATAACTACTGAAATTCAAAGTTATAACGTATTTTTTGAAAAATCGTATAAAAACTTGTAAAATCGAAAACTGAACGATAAGAGAGATAAAGGGTAGAGAGATGTTGACGCATTAATTTTTATACTGGTTCACCCCAAACCGTGGGCTACGTCCAATCCTCAGATGTCTTTCTGAGATTTCACTATCTCTCAAAACTTTTACAAGTTTTAATTGTCTCCGAACCTCTTCAGGTCTCTTACAATCAGTATTCTTTCACACTTAGCCTTTGCAGGCTATCTGTACAACTTTCAACTGAAAGATATTTGAGCTTTGTTATAGAAAAGAATAGCTTTAAGTTTCACACAATAACTTCTCTCAAGTATTGACAGCTTTTTGTGTTCGTATTCGTATATGTCGTGTGTGTGTAACTTTGTAATCTTCGACTTCGACTCTTATTTATAGTCTTCATCATTAACTGCTTCTTGATTCTTGCTTCTTGCTTCTTTAATCTTGTCTCTTGAAAGAAGTGGTTATTCAGTTGAGTTCTGTAACTAACTCAAACTGATTCTTGATTCAGACGCGGTTCGCTTTCGTCTGCTTTTCATCATCTACTTTTGCTTCCGTCTATTTTTGCTTCCGTCTGCTTTTGGCTTTCGTCTGCTTTTCAATTTCTGTCTGTTTTTCTTCTTTCGTTGCTTTTAAACTTTCGTCTGCTTTTCAACTTCTGTCTGCTTTTCAATTTCCTTATGTTTTTCTTCTTTCGTCTGCTTTTCAACTTCTGTCTATTTTTCAATAGCTTCCGTCTGCTTTTACTTTCATCTGCTTTTCAATTTTCGTCTGTTTTTCTTCTTTCATTTTCTTTTCAACTTTCATTATTTGTACTTCATCAAAATCATTCACGTAAATTCATTTTGACTTAATAATCTCCCCCTTTTTTATGATAACAAATAATCATACACGTAAGATGAAAAACTGTAAAAAAATATACAAATGAAAAATAAGAAAATATCTTCACTCTGTCTTCTTCATTTTCTGCTTACTCTTCCTCCCCCTATTTCTTTCTTGTTCAAAATTTTTTTCTCCTCCTTTCATTTCTCCGTGTCATTTCTCCCCCTATTTGTTATTAATAAAAAATGATTATGACCGATGATGCTTCAATAATTCTTTCACCATCTCCTTTAATTCCTTGACTTCTCTGCGTAGGTGCATTACTTCTACTTGTAAGTCAAAAGATTAGGTGGTTCGGTCATCATCCTTGGGTTGTTCTTCTTCAAAAGCAATTATGGTGACATATGCGTCTGAAGATGGAACATATTTTCAAGAATCTAAAAAGTAGGAGGTTGAACAGATAAATTGGGTTCAGGAAGATCTAAATCATCAGGAGGTTGAAGATGTATTAGACAATGGCCTAATACGCATAATTGTCTGCACAAGGGATTCAGTGAATGTCCCTTTTGTAAGTGTTCCCCCACTGGACAATGATCATGTTTCTTTGTTGCACTACTACTAGTCCTTGAAATGTGATGGGAAATGAAGGTTCCCATCATCGTCCTCTCTACAGAGCATGCTTCATCAATACTCCGTACTTCTTCAGCAATATGATCTATTGACAGATCATCTATTAACCCTTCTGGGTATAGTTTCTTCTTCCCCTTATTAATATCCATGGGATTCCTTGGTTGAAGGTCTGGTACAACCTTTATCACTGTTTTCTCTGTAATTGGGTAAATAGTGTACGGTTGACTGGTCATCTTTGTGGGGTATGACTTTGTTCCAGCATACCTCATAAAAAGTCCTCTCATCTTCATTCAACAGATGCCATGTACAACTATTTATCGGAATAGATTGTAAATATGCCTTCACTAACCTCTTTGGTGTATCCCTGATGATTATTGAAGTACTCCCCTTATTTACAGGTTGAATCTCTTCAATCATTCTAATTCTCAAATCTTCTTTCCTCAGAAGTTGAGAGGAATTAAACTGAACCAGACTGAGTTCCGCTGATTCCTCCTATTGAACCTATACCAAACTAAGTTCTGTTGATTCTTGCTATTGAACCTCAGTAGGAATAGCCTTCACCAGGCTTAGTTCTGTTGTTGTTTCCTGTTGAACATCCGTAGGAATAGTCTGTACCAGACTAAGTTCTGCTAGTTTCTCCTTTTGAACAATAGTAGGGGTAGCCTTCATCTAACTAACTTCTGCTGATTTTACTGGTGGAACATCAGTAGGAGTAGCCTTTTTCTGACTAACTTCCTTAGCAGTAGAAGTAGTCTTCTTCTGATTGACTTTCTCCACAGTCTTCTCCTCCGCTTCAATCAGTCTTAGAGTCTTTTGAGATTGGGTTTCTGCTTCTCAAACTCCATTTTTCTTTTCCTCTCAGTCTCCTTGGCCTGTTTGGTTGTATCTTCATTCAAGATAGAGACTAGGGATCTTATAGCCTTAGGTGTGCCTATCTCAGAGATTTCTGCCTGACTCAGTTCTCTGGATCTCTTTTCTTCCTGTTGTCGTAAGGTTCGAATCCTGGGTGATCTTTTCGCTTTCTTTGGAATTTCACTCAGAAGCTTCTCCTCTTTTCTCTTCAAAGCACCTTCGTCTGTACTCCGTACTCGGCTGCTTTCTTTCTGGATTATCTTCTTTTCTTTCAAAATTTCTTCTGATGATCTCATCCTTTCAATCATGGGCATGTTTACACTAGATTGAGATTTAGAACTTTTTATAGGAGATTTCTTCTTTGTACGCTCCCCCTCAGTTCTTGCTTTAATCTTAGAATCTGCTTCTAATCTGTCTAGATTCTTCAAGCCCATTTTTGTTACAGTACCTGAGTTGATAACACTCTTGACAGACATCTTCAATCTGTTTCCTCTGTCAAGAAGGACTCCAGACTCCCTGAATATCCTTGTTAGCAACATTTCATAAGGGTAGTTGTTAGTATCCTTCATCGCTTTAACCATATACTGAAAAATCAGAAATGGTAAATCGACGGATTGGCCATTCAACGTAAAATATACATTGTTCATCCAAAGTTGCTACCAAATGCCTTGAACTCGCTCTCGGTAAGATGCAATTGAACAAGATTGCATGTAAGACCTTAGTCTTCGGCACCAGTGTAACACCCCACTCCCGCACGACCCGAACCCGACATCGATGGTGATATCCGAGTCCGTACCCCGCGAGGGTGACGCGCTACATCACTCAGTCCAAAAACTCAGTATAATTTTTTTTTTGTTACGCAAACACACACACACAAATTATAACATATGCGGAAAACAATTATAACCAATTTAATGGCCTTAGGGCCCTTTTCATTACAAACTGACTTAATCAATAATACAGGATATCAGAAAATAAAAACACACTAATGTAGACGCAAACTGATCCCGACCTCTATCTTTCACTTGCATACAATACTCCCATGTCAAACGGGGTATTCTTCAAGACCTGAAAAATAGATGCAAATTTTGGGTGAGTTTTGCGAACTCAGTGAGGAACCATCATCGATGGTTCACTCAATTCATGCATATTCAATCGATTTATCATAAAAATACATACGGTCACATTTCTCAATTGTAAGGTGTTTTGCCTTTCACACAATTCACATTCAATCACACCATATATGCAATGCACATGGGACACTGTCCAATTTATTACGGTGTTGTGACCGAGCGCCTATCAGTGATCAGTAGTTAGACGCGTCTAGGGAGTAGGAGAGCCCTCAAGGTATGCACTAACTCCCCTCGAGCTTGAGGCTCGGTTCAGTAACAGTGTTTCAGTGGGCTTAAAGCCCTAATACAGTGAGCCTGTGGCTCTAACGTTGGCTGCTCCGGTCACAACTGTCATTATGTGATCATGCTCTTATGCATGAATGCATATGCTTCAATTCCCATTTACAATCATTTACATTTCAGTAACCAATTTCCGTTTCTTCGGACTTTCGGTCCGGTATTTCAGTCATATGCCTTTACCATTTGTTTCATTGATGCATTCATAATCGATTATACACAATAGCACTTCTATATCACGTTCCCAATATTTCGGACACCCATGGTCCGAAATCAATCAAAATCAAACACACATATCCATCCATTATCTCCACATGGCATCAATGCATAAAATTAAACACACATAGATTGAGGAACCAACTAGGTTACTCACCTAATAACTTCTGAGCTAATGCCGGGAAGTCTCTGCAACATCCGTGGGGTGACGTTCCAACTGTGCCTCTATAACAATTAACATAAGAATACATTACCAACTGAATAGTTAGAAATATCAAACAATGCACATGGAATAAGTAAAACGTGTATAATGCATGTTCATGGCATTCCCGGCCCTAATCCAAAATTTTCCCATAATAAAATTTGTCTAAAAATTAGAAACCTATTGGCGCCGACGGTGCGCATTGGACCTCTATAGGTCCCCAATTAAACAAAATAAAGGCTTAAAGGCTCAGTTACACAGGGCCACGTCAATTTCCGCCTAAAATTTCCAATTTCTCACAAAATGAAATTAAATGTTCTACTGAATCCGATGCCTCAAGAATCAGGTCAATCGGACGTTGACGGAAAAGAAATTGACAAAAGAAACAATTAGGTCACTTAATGCCAAATAATTAAAAATAATAATAATAATAAAATCTGCTTTGCCTCATTGGGCGGCGTCGCCTCTAGTGAGGTGGCTCACTTCACTTCGTCGCTAGGCGGCGTCGCCTAGCGGTCGGGCCATCCTACCTCGCCTCATTGCGGCGCGTCGCTAGTGACCGGCGAGGTTCTACTCACATCCTTCCTTTCTTTTTCCTATTTTCAATCTGAATTTTTAACACCCATAACTCTTTGCACAGAAATCGAAAAAATACAAACCATAGCTTGTTGGAAAGATCATGAAACGTTCTACCATTCTCATGAAGACCATAAAAATCAATTTCACCCCTAAGGGTGTCAAAAATCCAACCAAATCTACTGCCCACTCAAAACCTATCAAAACAGGGCAGTACATTGCAAATTCAGTAACTACCCATTTCCTCAGTCAAAAATAACACAATAAATATGCTCCCTGAAATCATTCAATTTCATTGCTAAACAATTTTCATCTACAACTTTCATGAACAACCCAAAATCAATGTCATCTACAACTTTCATCTACAACTTTCATGAACAACCCAAAATCAAATTTCATTGCTAAACAAGTCAATTAATTCACTCAATGTTGCTGTCCCCGAAAACATTCAATTTGAGCGAAGAACTTATAACAAGCATAACTCCTGTAAACAAGTCAGAAAAATCAGAACTTTATATCCCTGAAAAGATAAATCCTCAAACTTCAATTTTCCTGAAATAACCAAACTCCAATTCAGCCTCTAACAGTTTCAAATATGTTATGCAAGTTTCGACCTAATCAAGACTTAACATCACAATGTAGGTTCACTTTTGAAATTCCATATCTCCACATCTGATTTCCAAAATTATAAGCCATATATCATTTTCTAGATCAATATGTCATCTAGAACTCTTCAGTACAATTAAAACTCCAATTCAATTCACAAAAATTACTAAAATTGCTTTCAATCCGAAAACTCACAAAATCGAAAAGTAGGCTAGGTTTCATCACAAAGCATCAAACCCGTCAATAGTAATCAGGTCATATATCCTAATATACAACTCGAAAAATAGCAAGATCAGTGGAAATGGAAAGCTAACTCTATATGCTACAACTTTCTTGAAGACCATTTTCCCAAATTCCATATCAATTAATTTAGAAAAATCACCAAACTAATCAGGTCATAACTGCGGGTACTGTTCACAGACAATAAAACAGTAACTTTCCATGCAAAATTTCGCCCTTCTAGCATTACATTTTAACAACACCTATTTCACACAAAATTGTAGCCAACATCTTAAAGTTTAATTGGGCACAAACTTCACCTCATTTACTCACCTATAAAATTTGTTATGATCAAAACATTTCAATAGGTTAAACACCAATTTTCCAGATTTCATCTATACCTCATCCTCTTCCATTATATCACTTTACCTACATCAATTTACATTCATTTAAACCTCCAATTCAGCTACAAGCTTAACACAACAATTATTTGTATACTTACACAAAAGTTGGCAGCACACATATACACAATTCCCATACTTTATTTCCATTCCTTACACATCACAAACATCATTAACAACCTTACTTTCACATTCTTTACCTACTCTATCCATTTTCCTCACACAAGCATGCATTAAACCCATTCAAACCAACCACTTTCATGATCAAACAAATGATTAAAGGATCTCCATGAATGCTTCTAACTACTAAAAACATAAGAACAAACATCAATACTCACCTTAAACAAGTTCAAGCTCTCAATTCTTCAAGTTCTCACCAACTTCTTTTTTTTTTTAAATCTCACCCACGGTTTTCATAAGCATACCAAAGGTTTTCATCAACTCAAAGCTTCAACTTGGTTTGTGTGTGAAGAAGAGCAAGCAAGGAACCAAGGAGACAATTCTTATATGGGATAGGTAAAAGGAAAAAAAATCGAAAGAGGTGAACAAGGCACCTTCGGATGATGAAGTTTTGCCCTTATAAACTAACTCTTTTTTTCAACTTTCAAGGAGATAAACTTACCAAAGAAGAATAGCCGTAAATGACAAGGGAGACTCAAGCAATTTCTCTTTAAAAAGTCGTAGGTGATGAATATAAAGAAACAAATTTCTTTAATGAAGAGGACACTTGGCATTAAAAAGAGAAAAAGACAAAATCAAGCTAATCCTAGTTAATTAAGTACTAATCCCCATTAAACTCTAATCATGGAACTAAAATAATTTCCTAACATTATTTATCCACTAATTTCATGCCATTAGGCAACCCCTTTTCAGTACAAAAAGGCTCACTCAATTAGTCAGTTGGAATTTTTCGGTCCGGGCAAGAACCCCGAAAAATTCCAGAAAAATTCCCATAAATCGCTAAAAATGTAAAACACTCAATGGCGTACTCCAAATAATTTTTCAAATACAATTATCCCATAAAATTCACAAAAGATCCCAATTAGACACTTATACCGGAAATGTCATGAATGCATGTATACCATGTGCATGTGCCAAACAATCATCAGTTATAGAGGCTATACGATGTATGTTTATGCCGTGCTATAAACCCATACTCCTAACCCGTCCCAATTTACTAAAATATCCTTCCCATTGGTGATGGGATGTTACAACCAGACTCGAGGTCTTCCTCTCTGTTGGGTCATTGTCTCCATACAAATGTCGACTGACTTTGTCTTTCTTTAGACTGCCTTTTGTCATCCATCTGGCTTTGCTTGTGAGCTTCTCTCCAGCAGATGGACATTCAGTCACCTTCTCAATCATCTCCCTTATCACAACAATAGACAATCTATCTACTGTAGAAACAATAGCACTGTCTACTAGCTGCACATTCTTCCAAAAATCATACACTTCATTTTGATATACAATTTCCCGCACCTGGAAGAACTTCCTCCATCCTGCTTCTACTATCACCGGTTCGATATCCATGTCGTCTTTCCTCAAGGATTCAAAATTAACATGCCTTCCGTAGATCATTGCTTGCTCCATTGATTCTTTAATGAGTAGAAACTGAGTTCACAAATCTGTTCTTCTCAACATGAAGTCGATTACAGAAATTTTGAGAGAGTTGAGAGCTGAAAGGTTTCTTAGTTGAGAATTCTCGAAAGATCTTTTCAGGCGTATTCTAGAATAGGTGAGGTTCTCAAGGCTATGTAACTTTCTCTCTAAGAGTTTCTTCTGTGAGAAGTTACCATCTGTAACACTTTGTTACTAACGCCGTTAACTTTGACGACCTTTTAACTTGACTGTGACATGTTAGATGGTTGATCACTTAACATCACCATGTTGAAATTCCGTTTGATTTCTTTGAAACGTTCTTCACCTAGTGGTTTAGTGAAGATGTTCGCCCATTGAAATTTTTTCTCAATAAATTGAAGACTCACGATCCTTCTCTGAACGTAGTCCCGTAAGAAATGATGTCTGACTTTGATATGCTTCACTCTCGAATGCTGAATTGGATTCTTTGACAAGTTGATGGTGCTCATGTTGTCGCATAAGATTGGGATCTCCTCTTCTTGAACTGAATAATCTTCTAGTTGGTATTTAATCCACAATGTTTGTGAACAGCAGCTTGCGGCAGGCATATACTCGACTTCAGCAGTTGATAAGGCGATCGAACTCTGTCTCTTGCTTGACCAGGAAACTAGGTTTGAGCCAAGAAAGTGAAAGTCTCCACTCGTACTCTTCCTTTCAATTCTATCTCCGGCATAGTCCGTATCGCAGTATCCAATCAACCTTAATCTTTACCTTTCTCATACATTAAGTAAAGATCAGTAGTACCTGCGAGATATCTCATAATTCTTTTGACAGTAATGTAATGAGACTCTCTAGGATCGGCCTGAAACCTTGCACACAAGCATACACTGAACAATATGTCAGGTCTGCTTGCTGTAAGATAAAGCAAAGAACCAATCATCCCTCTATACAGGGTTTGATCCACCTTCTTACCAACTTCGTCTTTCGACAAAAGGTTCGAAGGATGCATCGAAGTTGCCATAGGTTTCACTTTATTCATATCAAACTTAGACAACAATTCTTTCACATATTTCTGTTGATGGATAAAGATCTTCTCTTTGGTTTGCTTAACTTGTAATCCAAGAAAGAACTTTAACTCTCCCATCATACTCATCTCAAACTCATTTTTCATTAGACTCTCAAAACTCATGCATAAACTTTTTGAAGTAGCACCAAAAATGATATCTTCAACATAAATTTGCATTAAAATAAGATCATTATCATAATTCTTCCTAAAGAGTGTCTTATCTACCTTACCTCTACTAAAACCACTCTCTATGAGAAAAGTACTTAGACGATCATACCAAGCTCTAGGAGCTTGCTTCAAGCCATATAAAGCCTTGTGAAGTCAATGTAGGAAAATCCCGGGATGTACATCACATGTACAAGGTGCGGAAAACAAAAAATTTTGTCGCCGGGACCTTCCCGAAGGCCAGGATCTATGTGTCTGTATGAAGACTTAAACCTAAATAGCCAATAGAGACTATCTCTAAAGGTATCCACGCAGAGATCAAAAAACCTAACCGGGACAAACCCCTTTGACCCGGGAATAGCTAAAAAAAATTAAAGGCTGCTAGACCTTACCTTTTTCCTCTAGAGAGCTTGGATTGACGCTGAACACTTGCTTGGAGGAAGAGAGAAATCGATGGTTGCTAAAGAGAGAAGAGATTATGAAAACATTTTTCATAACCTAACTTAACCTTTTAATTTCTTTCTTCTCCTCCTTCAAAAACCGTCGTTCACCTTCTTAAGCAAGCCATCTTATAGTTATTTAATCACTTAAAATAACTTACCATAAGATGTCAACATGTGGAAGCTTAATGGCCATTAACTAATTAATGGATTAAATAATCAAGGTTGAAAAGTCAAACTTTTATCCTCTTCAACGTCCACATGCCTAATAAATATAATAATTAATTAATTAATTTACTTAATTAATTCATTAGAATATAATTGCTAAGGTCCAGTCCAACTGGGCTGGGCCTACTTACCATCGGGCCCCGTGCAAAAAAATTACTGAAACCTTTCTTAGCAATATTGATGTCACGATCTCATCGGGACATATCCCAATCCCATCAGATCCATTTAATCCTAATGCTCTCCAATAATTGGAACTCGTCTAATTACTATTTTACGATTCTCCGAATCACTCTTATCGTGTGACCCTTTAGGTTCCGGTTATGTTGGCCAACGAGATTAACAATTAATCTGAGCAAGTCATGAGCGGCGTCTAGCAACACATCATGACCCCCAATTGACCGAAAAGTAATCAGTTTGATGAATTCATCACGAACCAGATCACGAACCCTTCCATAGACAATTACCGTGCAATTCATCCTTTCACCATCCTATACCCCACTTGGTTATGAGTATGGTCAAAGTGTCAACTCTCACTAGACTGAGTCTAGCCCAAGTGATATTAGTTCTCGTCCTAGGACTCATTACTCCATATGTCAATGAGGACACTCTTCATGACATATTTGCCGGCCACCTTACAAGTAATGATCCCGACAAGAGGCTATGGGTATCTCTTCTGCTAATCCAGAAGTGGTGAATCCTTTATTGGCTACTCAATTACCTTCGAATACCTCAAGCTGTACCCAAGCACCACCCTATGAGCGACCTCTGGAAGGCAACAAGGAATGGAGTCAAAGCACGTAATCAAGATTCAAGATATCCTCGAGTACCTCAAGTCTAAGGATACTTGCACCATTCTATGATGAGATTATCACCGACACTGAAGAAGATATCCATGTGAGGATCTCATGGCAGGTCATCCAATGTACTTACTACCGCTAGTAAGCATCCACATGTCAACTCTAAATATCTCATATTCAAAGTTTCTGAGATCCACTGCTTGATCCAATCAAGGAATATGACATGTGCTAGTCTAACCGGATTAATGATGTCCAGTCTCATTAATCCTATGACTAGGGAAAATTTAGATACTGACATAATTGCACATGATAGGAATCTCAGTAGTATGATCACATCATAATTTCCTTCATGCTATGTCATATATCATGGACTTCATTAATTCGATTAAAGATCCAATCAATTCATAAACACTGTTCATGAATATCAAATTAATGAAATATGCCTTTCTTTATTTATTCATAAAGTCTATACGACTTTGAATAAAATGCTAAAAGGGATTGCCTTTAGGGCACTACTCTAACAATCTAACGATGATCGGACATCCATAAGTCGACTTACACTGGTGAACAAGGCGACTTATCAGTACCGAGCAAGCATAAGTCGACTTACACATGGTACAAGTCGACTTACACTTACAAATCTCCCACTTGACCTAAAACCAATCGCCTTGGTATCTAATACCATAAGCGCGTCCATGAGAATCACAATTCTTCTGTGACTATGGTTTTGTCAATAGATTAGCAACACTTTGCTCTGTGGGAATTCTCTCTATTAGGACATCACCTCGATCGATGATCTACCAATCGATGGAATCGGCGAGTACGTGTTCGGATCGTTGATGAGACCTTGGTTCCTTTGCTCACAAGACTAGCCCCATTGTATCACAATACAACCTATGGGCCCATCACACTAGGAACCGATCAAGTTCGAAATGAACTTCGATCCAAACCGCCTTTGTTGCATCGATGCGGCAATGTACTCTGCCTCGGTTGTTGAATCAGCAGTCCTCTCTTGATTGGAACTCTTTCCAACTGACCGCCAGGCCGTTTAGTGTGAATGTATATAACCTGATCGTGATTCAGAATCATCCTTATCAGATTAAAACTGGCATTTGTATGCCCGCTCACTTGGAGATTTTCATCTCCATATGTCAAGAAAACATCCTTAGTGCTTCACAAATACTTGAGGATATTCTTGACAGCCACCCAGTGACCCTCACCAAGATCCGATTGGTATCTGCTCGTAACACTTAGAGCATATGATACATCGGGTCTCGTACATAACATTGTTCCATGCTAAACCTCTTTAGCATCTTATCTATGTACGTTGATTGTGAAAGACCAAGCAATCTCTTTGATCTATCTCTATAAATCTTTATCCCAAGGATATAAGTTGCGTCACAAAGGTCTTTCATGGCAAAATGTTTGGACAACCAAATCTTAACTGATTGTAGCATAGAGACATCGTTTTCCTAGTATTAATATGTCATCTACTTATAACACAAGGAATACGATTGCAGTCCCATGAACCTTCTTATACACACAATGTACATCCGAATTTTGTGAGAAACCAAGCTCTTTGAGTACCTCATCAAAACGGATATTCCAACTCCTGAATGCTTGCTTCAATCCATACATGGATTTCTGAAGCTTGCATACCATTTCGCCATCATAGGAGGTGAAGTCCTCTGGTTGTGTCATATACACATCCTCGGGAAGATTTCCATTCAGGAAAGCTGTCTTCACATCCATTTTCCATATCTCATAATCATAATGAGTGACAATGGCTAGGAGTATCCTAATGGATTTAAGCATTGCTATGGGTCAAGGTCTCGTCATAGTCAACTCCTTGTCTCGATTTAAATCCTTTGGCCACAAGCCTTGCTTTATAAGTAATCACATTACCATCCATGTCGGTTTTCTTCTTGAAAACCCATGTGCACCCTTTGGGCTTTATTCCTTCGGGTGCAACAACCAAAGTCCATACTTGGTTTTCATACATGGAATCCATTCAGATTTCATCGCACAAAGCCATTTTTCGACTCGAACTTTTCGTAACCTCTTCATAGGTAGTAGGCTCATCATCTCGTATGAGCAATACGTCATTCTGTTCCCCACGAGAAATCCATATCTCTCAGGAACAGAGCATATCCTACGTGACCTACAAAATTCTTGTGTAATAGAAGGTTGAACTGTTACCTCATCTGTATGAGTTACAGTTGCAGGTTCAGGCAGTTGATCTGCGTTTGTTCGAGCATCTTGAACTTCTTCAAGTTCAACTTTGCTCCCACTGTCCTCTTGTAAAAGAAACTCTTTCTCTAAGAAAATAGCATGCTTTAAAACAAACAACTTTTGTTCCTCAGCAAGGTAGAATTGATATCCCACGATATCTTACGAACAAACACTTGTCAGACTTTGCATCAAGCTAATCTGACTGTGTCCGCTTCACATAAACAGGACAACCCCAAACTTTTAGCTGAGACAGATAGGGCTTTCAGTTAGTCCACATCTCATATGGAGTAACATCAATTGTCTTTAATGGAACTCTGTTTAACAAGTAAACAGCTGTCTCGAGCGCACACCCCCAAAAACTGTGCAAAACCTATCATTAATCTCACCATGTCTAACAAGGTTCGATATCTCCTTTCAGTCACACCATTGTGCTGAGGTGGAGTGTACTGAGATAAAATCCCATTATCTCTAAGATAATCCAAAACTGTTGGTCTAAGCAATTTCCACCACGATCAGATCGTAATGTATTCATACTTTTACCAAGTTATTTTTCTACTTCATTTCTGAATTATTTGAACTTTTCAAACGCTTCAGATTTGTATCTCATCATATACAGGTACCCATATCGTGAATAATCACTGATAAAAGTAATGAAGTAAAGACAACCACTTTTGGCATGGATGGACATCGGACCACATACATCCAAATGTATCAGGTCTAATATTCCATTCACTCGTTTTCCCTTTCCCTTAAAGGATAACTTGGTCATCTTGCCTAATAAACAAGATTCGCATGTGTCATATGATTCATAATCAAATGACCCTAAACTGCCACTCTTATGGAGCTTAGCGATGCGTGTCTCATTTATATGGCCAAGCCGACAATGCCATAAGTAAGTTGATTTTAAATTATCTCGATTATGTCTTTTCGTCATTGACATTCAAAATCTGGATATGACATATCTAATATGTCAATTCCATTGCATAATGTACCAAGAGCATAGAGCATTCCATTCAACTAATAGAACAACCATTGCTACTAAAAGTCCAATGGAAACCACTCTATTGAAACAAGAAACAGACAATATGTTCTTTGTTAAAACAGGTACAAAATGACAATCATCCAATTTGAATACAAGCCCACTAGGGAGTGACAAGACATAAGTGTCTACGGCTAATGTAGCAACTCTTGCTGCATTACCTACACGAAGGTCTAGTTCTCCTTTTATGAGCTGTCTACTGTCCCTGAAGCCTTGCATATCATTTCATATGTATGAGCCACAACCGGTATCAAATACCCATATGTTTTGATCAGAAATAGTATTAACCTCAATGACAAACATATTTGAAGGAGTAGAGGCATCTGATGCCTTCTTCTGCTTCAGGAACTCCAGATAGACTTTACAGTTTTGCCTTTAGTGGCCAGTCTTGCCACAATGGAAGCAAAATCCTTTTGGGGCAGTTTCTTTGGTTTTTCCTTGATGGCACTTCCATTTGGTTTCTTGGCCTTTTTCTTCTTTGGACCAGAAGAAAAAACATCCACCACTAGCACTTGCTTGCTATCCTTCTTGATAGCACGCTTTCGGTTTGTCTTGGCAGATTGATCACTTCGAGAATTGTTGTGGATATTTGGTTCATCGATAGTTTAACACTGACTGTGAATAACCGTCGACAATCCAACCGTAATTAAGTCTATACTTAACTCATAATCCATTACAAATCCTAAGACAGCCAATCTCTCTATATAGCCATTCATCTTCAGGGCATCTTGGACAGTAGATGTCCCTGGAGCCATCTTTGTGGTGAAGAGAAGCCTTGAGGTCTCGAACCTTTCAGACCGAGCTTACTCATCAAACAGCTCCCTAAGATGAAATACTATAGTGTGAGCATCCATAGACTCGTGCAGCTTCTGCAGCTTTGGTGACATCGAGGCAAGCATAATGCAAGTATCCATATCACTGTCCTTTAGATGCTTACGATATGCTTTCTGATCCTCATCAGAAGCATCGACAGCAGGTGCATCTAGAAGTGGAACATCTAGGACGTATCCCAGTTCCTCAGATCTGAGAACAATTCTCAGATTCCTCAGCCAATCAAGAAAATTCGGTCCAGAATAGGGAGCGAAAATTCACACTGAAAGACTTCTTCAATCAACCTAAGCGCGATAGAGAGAAAGAATGCTAGAATAGAAATGCCTGCATGATCATAAGGACTTGCATGACATGCATATGGCTCCACTAGTTTCCTAGAATCCATAACCCTCTTCTGAATCCAAAGAAACAATATGACATAATGTCCTAGTGGGTCGATATCCGACATTGCTAAGAGTGACCTTGGGTTTACCCAACAAGTCATAACTTAGGTCAATCGGTAGGTATCGGTCATACCAATTGCATCATCGATAACCGACATTAAGAATGACCTTGAGGTTAGCTCAACAAGCCACCTTATGTCTCGGAGGTATCGGACATACCAATTACATCTTAGACACAACTATCGTCCGGTCTATCAACTTGTTGATGTGTGCACTACATTGGGTTATCAACTCTTTGATGCGCATACATCGATGTACACTTGCCCAATTTCGCCTCAGTCCACGTTGATCTTGAGGTTAGCTCAACAAATCAACGCTTCTAGGAAAACCGACCCATTAATCTGAAAATCGAACATATTCGTATAGAGTGAGCTTGAGGTTAGCTCAACAACCCAACCCTAGAAGAACTCTGGTTCTTACCATATTAATGGAAGGCGTTAGTTTTCATATTCCGAGGAGGATTTGAACTCTGACTCAAGTCAAGTATTATAGTCGCCGGGACTATATGGAATGATTTAGGTTTCATCAATCAAATTGAATCAATCCTTATAATCATCCATCATCCAACTGAGCATGTCATAAGTCGCCTTACATCGAATGCAAGTCGCCTTATCTTGCTTACTTTCCACACACAAGTCGACTTATACGATACAAGTCGCCTTATGGCAATACCTAGAACAAGTCGACGTATGTACAATACAAGTCGACTTATCCAAAGAAGAATTGCTATACTTTCTAATCGGCTAATTCCTCAATCCATGTAATCCCAATTCACAATACCAACATACCTTAGGTAATATCTTGTTAATTTGATGTACCAATGAACACTTCATTGTTTCATGTTTGCCATATACAGTCAAACCATACATGAAAAGCTTAAAACCGAGTCATTACTCAAAGATATCCAAACAATTTAGGAACACCAAATTATCACCCTAATCATCTCAAGCTAGTCTATACGTTATCAAAATTACTTCAGCACAAGCCACAAAAATTATGACGGCCAAAACAAGCAAGATAACGAAATACACTAACGAGACGCTAATGTGACCTATTCGGCATCCGAAAAATCTTGGAAAACGAATTTCAAGAAATTCAGTTTGGAAAGCATACAAAATCAAGATAACACATTTTCAATCACATTAAAAATGGTCCAAGGCATTGGAACTGAAAAATACACATTCAATTATGCCAAGCAAAACAGTCCTAGCAAGTTTCACAAAACTGCCAAGTTCTGTACATTACTCGAAATAATCATTGAAACAATTTCAATAAATTCTGGGAAAATTACAAATGTTACTAAATGTTCAGAAAATGCTTCATGAATGTTTTGAGGATTTATAGCCATCAAAAACTCAGTCAACCTAAGCAACAAAACCGATTCAAAATCTGTGTTCATCAACACAGCTATTCCCAACAGAATAGAATAAATTCGTGAATAAATAGAAAATCACCTTGAAAACACTTTTCCGTCCACATAGACATTCACAAACATCTTAGGGACATGTTGGTGAAGGCAAATCCGAAAAAAAATGTTTCTAGAATTTATTATCGAATTTATACACATGCCTGTTCACAGAATGTGTCACAAAACAGCATCTAGAACCTTAGGGAATAAATTAGCAAAACTATATCAAATCAAATCGATAAATTCTCATCCTTCACAGACATATTCTATAACATGTTATGAACAATTCTGGGTAGAAAAATTTCAAAAAATATATCCCTATACAGAATCGAAATTGGGACAGCACACATGCATCAACGTCAAATTCACATAGGGCTTCCGATCTAGCTAGGGTTTTAGCTTCATACACGACACAAGTGGCTCTGATACCACTGTAGGAAAATCCCGGGATGTACATCACATGTACAAGGTGCGGAAAACAAAAATTTTGTTGCGGGACCTTCCCAAGGCCAGGATCTATGTGTCTCAGATGAAGACTCAAACCTAAATAGCCAATAGAGACTATCTCTAAAGGTATCCACGCAGAGATCAGAAAACCTAACCGGGACAAACCCCTTTGACCCGGGAATAGCTAGAACAAATTAAAGGCTGCTAGACCTTACCTTTGTCCTCTAGAGAGCTTGGATTGACGCTGAACACTTGCTTGGAGGAAGAGAGAAATCGATGGTTGCTAAAGAGAGAAGAGATTATGAAAACATTTTTCATAACCTAACTTAACCTTTTAAGTTCTTTCTTCTCCTCCTTCAAAAACCGTCGTTCACCTTCTTAAGCAAGCCATCTTATAGTTATTTAATCACTTAAAATAACTTACCATAAGATGTCAACATGTGGAAGCTTAATGGCCATTAACTAATTAATGGATTAAATAATCAAGGTTGAAAAGTCAAACTTTTATCCTCTTCACCCTTACCAACGTCCACATGCCTAATAAATATAATAATTAATTAATTAATTTACTTAATTAATTAATTAGAATATAATTGCTAAGTTCCAGTCCAACTGGGGTCGGTCCTACCGGCCTCTCGGGGCCCGATCTTTGGCTTGTCGGAAACCTTTCTTAGAAATATTGATGTCGCGATCTCATCGGGACATATCCCAATCCCATCGGGATCCATTTAATCCTAATGCTCTCCAATAATTGGAACTCTGTCCAATTACTATTTTACAGATTCTCTAAATCACTTTTATGCGTGTGACCCTTTAGGTTCCCGGTTATGTTGGCCACTGAGATTAACAATTAATCTGAGCAAGTCATGAGCGGCGTCTAGCAACACATCATGACCCCCAATTGACTGGAAAGTAATCAGTTTGATGAATTCATCACGAACCCTTCCATAGACAATTACCGTGCAATTCGTCCTTTCACCATCCTATACCCCACTTGGTTATGAGTATGGTCAAAGTGTCAACTCTCACTAGACTGAGTCTAGCCCAAGTGATATTAGTTCTCGTCCTAGGACTCATTACTCCATATGTCAATGAGGACACTCTTCATGACATATTTTGGCCACCTTGCAAGTAATGATCCCGACAAGAGGCTATGGGTATCTCTTCCGCTAATCCGTAGTGGTGAATCCTTTATTGGCTACTCAATTACCTTGAATACCTCAAGCTGTACTCAAGCACCACCCTATGAGCGACCTCTGAAGGCAACAAGGAATGGAGTCAAAGCACGAATCGGATTCAAGATATCCTTGAGTACCTCAAGTCTAAGGATACTTGCACCATTCTATGATGAGATTATCAACGACACTAGAAGAAGATATCCATGTGAGGATCTCATGGCGGGTCATCCAATGTACTTACTACCGCTTAGTAAGCATCCACATGTCAATCAAATATCTCATATTCACGGTTTACGAGATCCACCGCTGATCCAATCAAAGAATATGACATGTGCTAGTCTAACCAGATTAATGATGTCCAGGTCTCATTAATCCTATGACTAGGAAAATTTAGATACTGACATAATTGCACATAATAGGAATCTCAGTAGTATGATCACATCATAATTTCCTTCATACTATGTCATATATCATGGACTTCATTAATTCGATTAAAGATCCAATCAATTCATAAACACTGTTCATGAATATCAAATTAATGAAATATGCCTTTCTTTATTTATTCATAAAGTCTATACACGACTTTGAATAAAACGCGCTAAAGGGGATTGCCTTTAGGGCACTATTCTAACAATCTAACGGTACTGGACATCCATAAGTCGACTTACACTGGTGAACAAGGCAACTTATCAGTACCGAGCAAGCATAAGTCGACTTACACATGGTACAAGTTGATTTACACTTACAGTCAATAGACATGATCTGGATACTTAACATCCTCAAAGCCAGGAGGTTGCTTAACATACACTTCTTCGTCTATAAAACCATTCAAAAACGTGCTTTTCACATATATCTGAAAAAGTTTTATATCATGACAAACAACATATGCCAGCAATATCCTAATAGCTTCCAGTCTTGCTACTGGAGCATACGTCTCATTATAGTCTATTCCTTCTTGCTGATTATAGCCTTGTGCTACTAATCTGGCTTTATTCTGACTTAATCTCTCTAATTCATCTAACTTATTCTTAAAAAACCATATAGTTCCTATGATGGATTTCTTCAAGGGTTTAGGAACCAAGGACCAAACTTTGTTCCTAGTAAACTGGTTCAGCTCCTCTTGCATAGCTAAAATCCATGCTTCATCTTGAAGAGCTTCGTCAATCTTCTTAGGCTCTATTTCATAGACAAAAGCTACATTAGCTTCTCTTCTGAATTTGGACCTTGTTCTGACTCCTTTTGAGGTCTCTCCTATGATTAACTCTTCTGGATGAGAACTTTTATATTTCCAATCCTTTTTCAATCCAAGAGTCTCTGGAATATCCTCAATCTTGTCTAACTGAGTTTCTGATGATGGAGCTTCTTTAGTATCACCTACGGGCATTGAAGGGATTTCACTATCCATGTCATCTTCCTTACTTGGTTGGAAACTATCATCAAACTTGACATGGATGGTCTCCTCAACAGTGTTCGAGGTAAGATTATAAACCCTAAAAGCCTTCAATGATAAAGAGTAGCCTAGAAAAATACCTGAATAGGTCTTTGAATCGAACTTATCCAATAGTTCCTTTGTATTCAGTATAGAGCACTTGCAACCAAATGGATGAAAGTAAGATATATTCGGTCTCCTTCCATTCCATAACTCATAAGGAGTTTTCTTCAACAACGATCGCAACAATATTCTATTATGAATGTAACATGTTGTATTCACAGCTTCAGCCCAGAAGCACTTAGGAAGATTCATCTCACACAGCATAGTCCTTGCCATCACTTGAATCGTCCTATTCTTCCTTTCAACAACTCCATTCTGCTGTGGAGTCCTATGAGCAGAGAAATTGTGGAAATTTTCATTCTCCTTACAGAATATTCTAAACTTCTCATTGTCAAATTCTCCATCATGATCACTCCTGATACTAGCTATTGACATTCCTTTTTCATTTTGTAACTTTCTGGAAAGGGTCCTAAAACACTTAAAAGACTCATCTTTGTATGACAAACAATATCCAAAAAAATCTAGTAAAGTCATCAACAATAACAAATCCATATTTCTTTCCACCAAGACTTATTGTCCTATTTGGACCAAATAAATCCATATGTAACAACTCTAGAGGTCTAGATGATGTTAAGAAATTTTTATAAGAAAACGATGTTTTGACTTGCTTTCCTTTATGATAACTTTCACAAAAGAACTCCTTGTCAAAACTTATTTTTGGTAAACCTATTACCAAATCATGCTTTAACAACTTTGAAATATGTTCAAAACTGACATGACCTAGCTTTTTATGCCAGATTTGTCTTTCTTCTTCAGTTGATAAAAAACATGAAACATTTTGATTTTGAAAATCTTCTAAATTAATTTTGTAAAGATTATTTCTTCTCTTGGCAGAAAAGAATATAGACCTGTCTTTGTTTCTGACTTCACAAAGATTTTGATTGAACGTAACTTCAAAACCAGAATCACACAATTGACTGACACTAATCAAGTTGTGTTTCAGACCATCAACAAGCAGCACATTATCAATACATGCAAAGGAATCTTTACCTATTTTTCTGATTCTAGTTATCTTTCCCTACTAGTTGTCTCCAAAAGTTACCGATCCTCCCTTCTTATTTTGAAGATCTAGGAACATAGACCTTCTTCCCGTCATGTGTCGCAATCATCCACTATCCAAATACCAATGGTGCTTGCTGCCTCTTCCAAGGAAGGATATCTGCAGGAGATACTATTTTATTCTTCGGTACGCATATTTTCTTGGGTCCTTTTAGGTTAGTAAAATGCACAGAATGATAGTGATGCATTTGATAAGATTGTTGATGAAAATGAGAATGTTGAAACTTCTTTTTATAAAAGAAAGACTTTCTTTTGTGTTGGGGCTTATTTCTAGTAAACCCTAATCCGGTTTTATCACTCGGATGTCTATATTTTCCTAGCATATCATTCATTTTCTTTGTACTTTCAGTGAAGGTAGAAAGATCAGCTGAAAGACTCTTGATTCTAATTTTCAGTTGATTGATCTCTTCAAATCTATTTATTACTTTCTTTTTCTAAATTTCCTCTACTTGCTTTTTCAAGCAGGTATTCTCTCTTTCTATTTCTTCAGTATGTTTCAGATTTTTTACATACTTTTTCTTCAACAGTTTGTACTGTTTCAGAATAGCATGAGAATCTTCTAGTAGTTCAGAATATGCATCATGCAAATCATCATATTTAGAAGTTACCTCCTCATCAGTTTCCTCTTCGACTACTAGGCATATATTTGCATGTTCTAATGTCTCATAGCTCGTATTTGATTCGAATGAATCTAGATCCTCCCAGGTTGCCATCATGCTTTTCTTGCCTTCTCTAATCTTCTTTGGTTTCTTATTCAATGTTGGACACTCGGACTTGTAATGTCCTGGTTTGTTGCACTCGTAGCATATGATGGAAGTCTTCTCTATCTTCCCATCATCTTTTCCGTTCTTTTTGAGGAATTGGTTTCCTTTGGAATTCTTCTTCCACATCCGTCTGATCTTTCTGGAAATGAAAGATAGCTCATCATCTTCTTTACTCGACTCCTGTTCTGACTCGCTGGAATCATCGTTATTCTATTCTTTAATCTTTAGTGCTTTTGATGAATTCCTTTTCCTTTGAGTCTTGTGATTATTTTGTCTGGCCTTTAGTGCTATCGACTTGTCCCGTTTGGGCTTGTCTTCATCATCAAGCTCAACTTCATGTATTTTCAACGATCCAAGCAGTTCGTCAAGCTTTAATACGCTTAAATCCTTGGCTTCCTGTACAGCAGTAACTTTTGGTCTCCACCTCCTTGGTAGACTCCTTAAGATCTTACGAACGTGGTCTTGGTTGTCGTAAGTTCTTCCAAGAGCTTTTAGTCCAATGACAATTGTTTGAAATCTTCCAAACATTTGATCAATAGATTCTTCATCTTTCATCTTGAACAGTTCGTACTGGTGAACAAGAATACTTATCTTGGATTATTTGACTTGGTTTGTACCTTCATGTGCAAAGGATAACATATCCCACCTCTCATTCACAGTATCGCATCCATGGACTTTATCATACTCATTTCTGCTTAAGACACAACTCAAGAAGAACTTTACTTTTGAGTTTAGTTGAAATCTCGTCGTCTGACCAGCTGTCCATCTGATTCGTGGAATAAGATTTCCTTCATCATCTGCTGGAGTGTATGGTCCATTCTCTATTACGTCCCAAAGGTCAACATGAGTAGATTTGATAAACAATCGCATCCTATCTTTCCAATAGTGATAGTCTTCTCCGTTAAACGCTGGAGGCCTAGTGACTAAGGCACCTTCAGCTATGTATATATGTGATTCTACCATAACCTTTAATCCATACGTTGTTAATGTGATCCTTGGACACCAAGCTCTGATACCAATTGAAGTGAATCACACGTTACTATAAGACTTATTATACGATGTATAAATACACAAGAAGGGGGGTTGAATTGTGTATTATTTTTAAAAACCCCTTTCAAAAACTTTTTGTTAAAAGAAACTTGTTCTTTTCACAAGAACTACTGAAATTCAAAGTTATAACGTATTTTTCGAAAACTCGTATAAAAACTTGTAAAATCAAAAATTGAACGATAAGAGAGATAAAGGGTAGAGAGATGTTGACGCAGTAATTTTTATGCTGGTTCACCCCAAACCGTGGGCTACGTCCAGTCTTCAGATGTCTTTCTGAGATTTCACTATCTCTCCAAACTTTTACAAGTATTCTTTGTCTCCGAGCCTCTTCAGGTCTCTTACAATCAGTATTCTTTCACACTTAGCCTCTGCAGGCTATCTGTACAACTTTTAACTGAAAGATATTTGAGCTTTGTTACAGAAAAGAATAGCTCTAAGTTTCGCACAATAACTTCTCTCAAGTATTGACAGCTTTTTGTGTTCGTATTCGTATGCGTCGTGTGTGTGTAACTTTGTAATCTTCGACTTCTACTCTTATTCATTGTCTTCATTTTTAACTGCTTCTTGATTTTTGCTTCTTGCTTCTTTAAACTTGTTTTTTGGAACAAGCGGTTATTCAGTTGAGTTCTGTAACTAGCTCAAACTGATTCTTGATTCAGACGTGGTTCACTTTCGTATGTTTTTCATCGTCTTCTTTTGCTTCCGTATACTTTTCAATAGCTTCTGTCTGCTTTTCAATTTCTGTCTGTTTTTCTTCTTTCGTCTGCTTTTCAACTTCAGTCTGCTTTTCAACTTCCATCTGCTTTTCAATTTTCGTCTGTTTTTTTTCTTTCGTCTGCTTTTCAACTTCCGTCTGTTTTTCAATAGCTTCCATCTGCTTTTGCTTTCGTCTGCTTTTCAATTTCCATTTATTTTTCTTATTTCGTCTTCTTTTCAACTTCCATTATTTGTACTTCATCAAAATCATTCACGTAAAGTCATTTTGACTTAACAGAACCCATGTTGAAACAAAACAAAAAGAAGGACGTAAAAGCTTTGTTTTTTATTAACGATCAAAATTTTCAAAAATTGTAGCAACAATGACAAAGAAGCTTGGATGACTTTGCAAACAACTTTCCAAGGCTTCTCAAGTATAATCACACTGAAACTTCAATCTCTTTGTAGAGGTTTTGAAAAATTGCGTATGAAAAGTGGAAAATCTTTGAAAGAGTCTTTGTCTAGATTTGTTACAATTGTAAATCAATTGAGATCTTACGCAGAGGAGATTTCTAATCAAACTGTTATTGAAAAATAAGATTGAATAGGATAGCCGAAAATAATGAAGAAAAATCTTTCCATGTGAAGGGAGAGGCCTTACACTAGAAATTGAATAGAGAGAGGCAAGTGATAGAATTGGATTCTATAAAAGAGGAGGTTGTGGTAAAGGACTAGGTGATCGAGGAGATATGAAGTCAGCTGAACACATAGAAACAACAAGAATATTGTGCAATGTTACAAATGCAAAAAATTTGGGAATTAAAAGATGAATGACAGAAAATGGAAAAGCAAGTAAGCTATGCAAGACAAAAGGAAGAGGAGGAACTCAAGTTATTTATGTCCTATCAAAAGACACAATAGCTTCTAATAACATCTAGCTTTTGGACGACAGCTTCTCTGATCACATGACATGAATAAGATCATTGTTTAAGAAGTTTAATAAGTCTTACAAATTGAAGGTGAGACTTGGAGATGATAAAGCAAGTTGAAGGCAAAGGTACTTTTAAAGTTAACAATAGCCATAGTAATGTAAAGCTCCTTTACGATGTCCATTGTATTCCTACTTTATCTTAAAAATAGTTGAATGTTGGGCAACTTATACCTAGGGATGTTCTATCTTGAAGATGTTTCTTATGAGATTAGAGATAAAAAATCAAATAAGGTTATTGTTGATGTTTGCATGACACCAAATAAGTTGTTTTCACTTGAAGAGTTAGGTGATAAGAATCATGCTCTTATCGTTTAAGGAAATAAATCTAAATTGTGGCATTTATGATATGGGCATTTGAATGTCAAATATTTGGGGTTGCTGAGTCAAAAAGGAAATGGTATCTAGTTTGCCTAAAATTGAATTCTTAGATTTTTTTAAAGGTCTCATATATGGAAAATAATGTAAATAATCATTTCATACCAAGAAGACTAAACGAGCATCCTATTGTCTTAAACTTGTGCATGCTGGGTTATATGGCCCAATAAAACTAATTTGTATAGAGGGAGTCGTTATTTGTTGTTAATTACAAATGATCAAACCTGAATAAGTTACGTATATTTTTTGTAACTCAAATCTGAAACTTTTTGTGCATTCAAAAAATTTAAAGTTCTAATGGTAAAGAAAACTAGACGTATGTTAAAATAGTGAAAATAGACAGGTGAAAAAGTTGCCTTTAAATATTTGAACATTTTCTATGAAGAGAATGGAATTAATAAAGGGTTAATTGCAACATACAAACTTGAGAAAAATGGTGTGGTAGAATGAAAGAAGTATACGGTGGTTGAAATGATGTGAAGAATGTTGCAAGTAAAAGGGATGTTGACTCAATTTTAGGGAGCAATAGCTAGATTAGTTTATATATTAAACATATCTCCAACAAGAGCATGATTTGAGACTATGATAACCATTTTGGTAATGGTAAAGTGGAACTACCAATATATTAGTTTGATGTCATCCTTTTTTACTAGGGAATTGTAAAAGGAAGTGTATGTCTCGTAGCCCTAACGTTTCATTGTCAAAGGCGAAAAAAGAAATTATCCAAGCTATGAAAAGCATTTTATAGGTTGAAATAGGCTCCACGAGCATAGTACAATAAGATCGACTATTATTTTCTAGACGATGGATTTGAAAGAAATAGGAATGAACCCAATCTTTATGTGAAAAGGCATGGAAAAAAATGATTTTTCTCATTATTTTCCTTTATCTTAATGACATGATTTATTGGGTTCTTATCTTTCTTACTAATAAATTCAAAGCTTGTATGAAGAAAAAATTAGAAATGATAGATTTAAATGGCTTGCAATATATTCTTGATCTTGAAGTGAAACAACTTGAAGATGGTATCTTTGTTTCTCAAAGAAAATATGCCATAGATCTATTAAAAGGCTCATCATGATGAATTGCAAAATTTCAACTACATCAATAAATTTGAATGAGAAGTTATAAGTTAACAAGATGCTGAAAAAATAGATTGGAGACATTTCAGAAGCATGGTTAAAGGCCTAATTTATTTAACTCATATGTGGCACGATATTGTTTTTGTAGATGGGGTTATTTCTAGATTTATGTATTGCCTTTCAAAGCATCACTTTAAAGTTGTAAAAAGAGTGTTATGATATATTGATAGCAAAATTAATTTTGGGTTGTTGTATGGTTGTGGTTTATTGTTCAAATTAGTTGGTTCTAAATGTTTGAAGGATAAAAGGAGTACATATGGTAAAACAAAAGAAACAGATGAGTGGTAAAACAAAAGTGCAAAAATTAAAAGTAACTCACAAATATTTTAGGTGTGTTAAACTTAACCGTTAATCGAAACACCAATGAGCCTTTTAAATAGGCTTTATAAAGTAACATATAAACTTAATAATAACATAAAATAATGGCACGACTAAGATACGATATAATAACTAAAAATAGAAAAACAAGTAGCGAAACAATTGTAACAAGATATGGCTAAAGACCATTAAAAAATGTGGTCAGATAATAATATAGTTAGCAATTTTGAATCAATCTCTAACACTCCCCATCGATTCAAAGTTGCAGACACCAAGTTGGGAACAAAAATAAACATGCTTGTCTTGAGGATGAGACTTTATTATAATATCAACTACCTGCTCATTTATACTACAGTATCTCAGTATAATTGATGCATTTGACACAAGATCTTAAGCAAAGTGAACAAGAATATCAATATTCTTTGCTCTCCTATGTTAGGCAGGAATTTTATATATAACAATTGCTGCTTTATTGTCTTAATAACAATTGTTGCTTTATTTTCATAATAAATTTTAGTTGCTTCATTTTGCTCTTAACCAAGGTCCATAAGAATTCTCCTTAACTAAATTGCTTGATAAGCTGATGAAGATGTTGATAGGGCTTTTGTTGCTTGCTTCTTGGAGATCTAACATTTAACAGTTGAGCCAAGAGTGAAAACAAAATCAGATGTGCTCCTTTCATCCTCGAAATATCTAGCCCAATCATTATCAATATAGCCAACAAAAAATAAAATTAGATGTGCTCCTTTTATCCTCCAAATATCTAGCCCAATAATTATCAATATAGTTAACTTTTTTAAACTATGGAACATGATTATACTAAAGGTTTATAATAAAGTGGGTACATATTACTGTATATACACAGTTTCTATATAAAATATATAAGTATCGATCGATATATATATAGATACACATTCATATGAATGTGATTATGCATTGCTACATGCTATCATCTATATTAGCATTGAACAGTATTCATTTGTTGGTACAACTATGATAATAGTAAGTCAATATGAACTTATTTGATAACCGAACTCATCTATCTAAACCTTTTGATAGGGTCCCGCTCCTGCTATATGTAGTAAATTGAAAGAAAAATATCTCAATCAGTGTTAATTAGGAGTTATTGGGCTCAAATAATAATTTAGGTATCATCCGAATTGCCTAAGCAGTCCATTTATAAAATTTAAAATTTTCTCCTATTCTCGCCTAAACATTTCATGATTTTTAATTCGCAAACTGTTGAAAATCTCACTATGGTTGTTTAGAGAAAAATAATTAGTATAAGTTTTATAATTTTTAGAATTTTTTTCAAAAGTGACCTAAATGGTTATTGGAACACCGATCACCAGAAACTTTTTAGTTTTAGAATTTAACGATTTTATACCAAATGAAACTTCTTGATAAGTAAAACAACTTTCTCCAAAGCAATATACTTAGATTCTCAATAGATTTGAACGAATTGAAAAAAAATAAGCTAAAACCCTAACCTCTTTTTTTATCAATCAGCAGCAATGGCGATGAGACATGGGACTTTTATTTCTAACATCGAGATGAGTCAAATGGTGGTTTTGGTGGTGATCGATAACAACCACCATAAATGACTAATCGACAATTAACATTTTGCATTTGTTTTTCTCCTCAATTTTTGCAACGATTTTGATAACGATGGCTGCTAAAATAAGTATGGTTGTGATGGTCTTGTCGAGAGGAAGACATTGATATATAACAATAACCGGTTTGAGTCACCAACGGTGAAGAATGGTTAAAGAGAGGGAATTTGTGAATGGGAAGGGGGGTAAAATGAAAATATGAGAAAATGGGAAAAAAGAAAAAGTTCTCTTATATATATAACATACTGGATGTTACAATCTTCTTTATGGAGTTATTTATATCGAATTTTAGGTCAAAACACTACAAGAAATTGTATTTTTAGTTAAGGTAAAAGTTGTCACTAAATGCAGTAATATTTGTCACTATTATTAATAGTGACCAATATTTGAAGTTGTCACCTCCCGTCTCAAATACCTCCGTCACTACTAAAGTTGTGATGAATTTAAACAATGGTCACAATTATGCAAAGCTTTTGTGACACTAATATTGACACTAAAACTTGTTAAATGTGTGACAAAGGTGTATGGTCACAATAACTTCTAATATTTATGACAAATTTATCGTAACAGATAATATAAAGCAGTGACGAGTTAAGTCGTAACAAAATGTCAAATTATTGTGACAAAATTGCCGACACTAAAACTTGTTAAATGTGTGACAAAGGTGTATGGTCATAATAAGTTCTAATATTTATGACATTATCATCACAGATAATATAAAGTAGTGACGAGTTAAGTCGTAACAAAACGTCAAATTATTGTGACCAAATTGCCAACACTAAAACCTATTGAATATGTGACAACGCGATATGGTCACAACAATTGTATTTATTTATGACAAGGTTTTGGACACAAAAAATGTAAAATAGTGACAAATAAAGTTGTAACAATTCATCATCATATTGTGACAAAATTTTCGAAACTAAAACATTTGGAATGTGTGACAACACTATATGGTCACAGAAACTTCATATATATATGACAATTTTGTTGAGACAAATAATATAGAAACATATGGAATTTGTGACAACAATGTATGGTTACATTAACTTAATATATTTATGACAAGTTTGTTAACACAAATAATATAAAGTAGTGACGAATAAAGTCGTAACAGTACTTTATTTTATTGTGACAACATTTTCGCTACTAAAATAATTATAAATTTTGACAAAGTATTTATCACTAATAATTTTTGTTATCAGTGTCCATTGATTCTTGGTCACTAATATTTTAATAAAATGGTGTCAACGTCATTTCGTCATAAAACATGAGAATTGGTTCTTACAAAAGTATTGTCACTAATGTGTTTGTGTTTGTAATAAATAATATAATTAAATTTAACAATTTAATTACTTAATCGATATAAATTTTTGCATTGGTGGCCATAAAATAGAAGTTGTCACAAATGATACTGATTTTTATTGGTAAGATATTATCGAGAAGCAAATAAAAATTATTAGTATATATAAAATATATTAAAATAACCAAAATGTATAAATTCTAATTTCCAATATATAAAATTAGAAATTTTAATATCCAATAAAATTATTTATTATAATTATGTCAAACTACTACGTATTAATTTAAGATAAAACTCTCAAAGGTAAAATTTCTTGGCTATTCTTCAGGATGCGAAGTTCACTGTTGATTTGTTTCCTACAAAACAAATAAAAATAAAATTAGTTAATTAGTTTATAAAATATTAAGCTATAAATTTAGTACTAACATTTATAATAATACAATGATAATGATAAGAAATGATATTAACTATTAAAGATTTTATAAATTTATAAACTTACATGAGTAGTTGGGGTATTTGATGTTGTGGCACCTGATAGATCTTCAATTAAGGCAGAAGAATTGAGTAACAAAGTAGGAATTACTCCAGTATTTGCCAAATGTGCAAAAAAAGCTGAAATTTGTTTCATTTCTGTGGCTTGCTTCTCAATAGCTGCATCCTGAGCTTGAAACCTCTTATTTTGAGCTTGAATCTTTTCATTTTGTGTTTTTGTGATTTCAGTAAGTCTTGTAACTTCATTTTCTAAATCACTTGCATGTTTCTTTGCAGCCTCAGCTTTAGCTAAAATTTCATTTTTTTCTCGGCACTTAGATGTTATCCCTTCAACACCTAACCCACGTGAATAACTTGACTTTCTTTCTAGGACAAGACCAAAATGCTCAACGAGTGGTAGAGGTGCAGATGAAATCTTTTCTTTATTTTTCTCTCCCCCTTCTTGAAGCTTATTCTGCATATTTAAATAGAATTTGAAAATCTAGTAAAGTAATTTTTAAAATTCTTTTCTAAAAAAATCTAATTTGGCTATACTTTCATACCATTATTTCTTCTCCATTTGGAACAGACCAAGTTCCATTTGGATTTTGTCGCGATACCTTCCAAACTTTAATAGCGTCGGGCCACTCATAAGAATCTTTATCTTTCTAAAAAAGAAAAAGAAAAGACAAAGAAAATTAATGATAATTGGAACTTATTTTTTAAGAAAAATATAATTATAATTTTAAGTAAATAAAATTTAACTTTACCATCCCATATGCAATTTGTACAATTGACTTTGTACCAGAAATTGATTTCATCTCTTGATTTCCCCTATTACTTGTGTTTCTTTCACTTTGTTCCTATAAATTCATAAATAATTTGTTTTTAATAAAATAAAACCAGTAAAAAAATAAATTGAAGTACTTAAATTTTAAAATTACCTTAAAATTTGGAGTCTCCCATTTATTCTCAGTCAACCAATGCCAATCACCTTCCTCCACATCATTTGGGCAATCTTTACTCTTCAGATAGCTTTTGCACAAATGATAATGTCGATTTTTATATTGTGCATGCACTTGTTGCATCACATAAGATTGCACCTGATTTGAGAAATTGAATTTATCCTAAAATTCATTAAAAAATTATATTTAGGAAAATTATGAAGCAAATTCAATGCAACAACAAAATTAAACTCTATTGCAATTAAAAAAAGTGTCATACCTTTAAAAATAACCACATTGCCTTCTTATCATCCTCAGAAATCTCTTTCCAACTAAAGACACGAAGTGGCACAAGTTGCCAAATGCATATAGTAACTTCCGACTTAAAAAGGCTAGCATGCTTACCACATACCTTATAATATGGAGGAGGAAATTGAACATCAATGTGTTTTCCTTCAGCTTTCTTCTTGACAAGTCTAGCATTAATTATTAGTCTTCGTCCACGTTTTTTAGAATTTACATTTCCTATTTAAAAAACTAAAATTAATATATATATATATAATATTATATTAAAAATTTAAATGTACAATGATATAATTTTGAAGATCACATTACCGGTACTAATAACTTGTCCTTCTAGGCTAGGCGCATCGTTTGAAGTTCCAATTGCATCGCCAGATAGTTGAGTAAGAGCCTCTATAGCATCTAACTCCTCTACCATACTAGGCTCATTTTGTTCATCATCCATATTTGATAAAGATCTACCATTGTTAATCATCTTGCGGTTTTGCATATAATTACCAATTTTAACCATCTTGCACTTTTAAAAATAAATACATATTAGTAACAAGTAACATAAGTACTTAAAACAGATTGTAAGAGAACATGTATTCTTCTGTAAGTTTCCTAGTATGCTATGACCAAGTGTAATTTCATAGGGATAAAAATAATTAACAGAAGATATTGAAATATTGAAGAGCTAATGGACAAATATTGAAAGTGCAACTTTCTTAACAGTGCAATTTTATAGGGATAAAAATAACGAACAACAGAAAAATTTGTGTACTTAAATAGTTACAACTATTTCATATTACAAAAAAATGAACTAATAGATGCTGCAACTAGCAAGTGTATAAAGATATGAACTAACATATGTTGTAACCTTCTAGCAAGTGTAGAAAGATATTTTCAAGTACTATTTGGGAAGAATAAAGGAATAGAACAATTAAAATGAAACATATAGGCAATATAATTTAGTTCCAAACCAATCTCAAGAATGTTCACTCTTCTTCATCTTTAATGATTATGTTGATGTGTAGATATTTTCTAAGTACTATTTCAGTGCACATGCAATGCTTGTCCATGGAAGATTCTAAAAAAAAAGGAGGGAATGGATACTATACGAAAATATAGCATTTCTATTGTAGATACCAACAATTGAGAACTTAGCTAAAAATAGCTACCAACAATTGAAGATAACGACATAATTTTCATGAAGGCATGCAATCAGATTAATTGCAATGATACAGTATACTCACGAAATAAGGAAAAATCGTGCAGTATTTGAGCTGAGGAATTGGAATGAAGCAGACTGGAGAGGTGCGCAGATTACTGTAAGCAAAGATATGGGAAGCATCGAAGCAGAGTGGACAACTGCGAATATATTTATTCATAGCGACCTTTCACGATTCATCTTTTTCCACCATCTTTACTGTTTGGTTATTACTAATAATTCCTTACGTCAATTTAGCTGTCACTATTAAATGTTAATTGTTTGTGTTGGGAGACACAAACACGCAGGAACGCACCATGCAACAGACAGCAACGCAAGTTGGAAGCATGAAGGTAGCGCAAAAATGACGTAGCTGAGGAGAGGAGAAACGACGTAGCAACATGTGGATTACTGATGCAGACACGAAAACGCAGGCGTTTAGTTGTGTGGGACTTCTCTGTGATAGAGTTGGTGAGGGTGCTGTGACAGAGTTTGGTCTTCTCTGTGATAGAGTTTGGTCTTCTTTGTGACAGAGTTGGCGAGGGTGCTGTGACAGAGTTGACGAGGGTACTGTGACAGAGTTGGGTCTTCTCTGTTTGATTTGTTGTCGCGAGGGTGCTGTGACAGAGTTGGGTCTTCTCTGTTTGATTTGTTTTTGCAACAACGGCTTAAGGTATTTGTCCTTCTCTGTTTTCATTTGTTAGTAATTGTGATATCTATCCTGATAATTTTTATATGTGTCTGCGACTGCATGAGAGAGAGAGAGACCCACCACCCCATCTATTTCGTGTGGCCCATCTGTAAGTTACTTTTGCTTACACAAGTGGGTCTCACGTTTCACACCCCTCGATTTTATGGTATGATTAATCAAGAAAGTTTTTAAGTTTAGACTACTCGTGCTTAAGGGATCAGATTAAGTGATCACCAATCGAACCCAACCATAGTTAGTGCTCATCTGGGTCAGCGTCTTTCTCTCTTTTTTGCCGACAATCACCAATCGAATCCAACAACCACAGCAGATGTTCATCTGGGTCAGCATCTTTCTCTCTTTTTGCATTTTTTCTAATTAAAGTTCTTATCTTGCCCTCCATCGATTCTCTGTATATTGTCGCTGTTTTAATTTGGATTTGCTTTTGAAAACCGACTTGGGACACAACCCTTGCATTTTTTATTCTCTCCGTTAATCAAGAATCGACTTGGGATACAACCCTTGCGTTTTTGAAAACTGACTTGGCACAGCGTTAATGAAGAAAGTTTTTGATTCTCTCCGTTTGATGTGGCTTTTCTTTGTGATGGTGAGCAGGGTTTTGGTGTGTCGTTGTTTGGATCTGAGGAGGTTGAGGGGTTAAGTGTGGTTGTGTGTTGAGGCTGTTATATGTGTACAAAGTGATCCCAAAGATAGACTCTCAACAATGCCTGTCTTAGCCAGAACACCAGTAGAAGTTCTTGCTGCTAATGGTGTCAAGCCAACTTTATCTCCTAATCTCAATACCCTTGCGCTGGTCGAGGTATTCACTTAACATCCTTTAAGACTTTCTATACCATAAATATGCATAATCCTAAACATAACTCTCATGAATAGATTCAAGCATCACGTGCGTGAGTGAAAGATGAAATGTAGATAACAAAATGGAAAGTTTAAAGATCATCTTGAGACAATTGGTTTAGTTACCTACTAGGATTTAGAAATGCAGTTGGGCCAAATTCCTTACTCTCCTAGAAGGCAAATTCCTTACTCTCCTCAAGTACAGCTGCTAAAAGAACCTCTTATATTTTAGAAAGTGACCATTCTCTTACATGAAGACTTTGAAAACATCAAGGAAAAAACTGTTCTACATAGAATTTTGAAGCTAGCAAATACACCAATCATCATGGCTTATTAAGATAACTTATTTGCTCAAAAGAAAAATGTGTAATATACCCAAATAGTTTCACTCCAAACACCCAAAAAAGTATAGCAAGCCCGTGTCTCCTAATCCCAGAAAAGTATAGAATTTTGTAGTTTTGTAATCATTTTACTGAATTCAATTGAGAGACTTGATGTTTCTTAATGATTTGGTTTTTTGATAAAACTCCTTTTCTGTTTTGCTCATGAATATGAGAATTAGTAGCTTTGTATGCTCCTTGTTCTAGTTTTTTTTTTTTTGGTGGGTGATCCTTGTTTGAGTATTGCACTTCTAGTTTAATTTTCATTCTCTTGAATTCCTTCTTTGGTTGAATCTGCATGTGAGGAACCATTATTTAAGTGTATTGTATGAAAGTTGTAGAGATCCGTATAATATTCTCCCTAAGCAGATAGGGTTGCAGTCAAACTCAAATTATTTGTAATACTATTTTCTATCATCATCATACATTGTGTCACTTTTCAGATAACTTATATTTTAGGAACTTCTGGGGATGAAGCATAAAACTATTAAGTGTCACACTCAAAACCATATTTTTGTTTCTGTGGAAGATTATTTGCATGTGAAATTAAATAGCTTTGGTTATTTACTTTGTTCTTTAAGTGTAGAGGTAATATGTGTTGAAGGCTTGCATTTGTGGCGAAATAGTTATGCTGAGATGAATGAAGAACTTTACAAAGGTTATCACCAAGGAATCTTAGGTGTTTCATCATTGAGGCTTGAATCTTAGGTGTTTCCTTCTTGAATTTGCAACAGTACCTAGCACTTGGGCTTCAACAATAACTGATATTCTATGTCCTCAATCCCACTGCATCAGAGAGGTTAGAATTAGGAAACACATTGCATACATTTAGAAGATACAGAATTGGAAGGTATGCACATGGAACTTCGTCAGTATAGAGCTCTTGTTGGTTCCCATTTTGTATAAAACATTTTAATTTTAAAGGTGCTATTATTCTCTAGTGTTTAACGAATATAATGAAGAGTTGGTTGTCGTGCGATGTGTGAATCCAGTGGCATTAGTTGTTATACATCATAATGTTCTATTTTATTATTATTATCGTGTGAGTTATCCTTATTGTAAGAGCTTTCTTAGAAATTATTGTATTCACCTACCTATTGCATGTGCTTGACTGCACAATTTCCACAGGTGACTTAGACTTATACCTGTTTAGTAACTGCAAGTTGATTATGCCTCCCATACTCAGTGGTTAAAAGAGAGGTGGACTTGGAGTCAACTTGAATATCCTAATAATCACATTTTATCTTAGATTGGTGACTTTGAGAAATATGTATTTTGAGAAAATGTCATTTGAAATTAGTTACTAGAAATAAATCTTAGAAAGTAAAAACGAATCAATATGGAAAAAAGATTTAAGAGACAAATAAAAGAAAACAATGTTGATAGAATTCGTTAGTATTGATATAATTTGAATAGCAATTAAAAATTTCTTAATTCAAGAAAAATGTATTTAAAGTATGAAAGATGTTAGTATATATTAATTAAAATGTTTTATACTAACTATTTTGTTATTATATATTTTTTAAAATTTAAAGGTGCTATTAGTAATGTATACTTGTCAAATTAAAAAATTTAAAGGTGCTTTTATTTTCAAGGTCTCTTGTTGGTTCCCATTGTGTAGCAAAGGACTTTGTCCATTCTAACTCTTCTAAATAGGTAGAGCTCAAAGAGACTTGGCTATAGTTGTATTCCAATGTTGTACATAACTTTATATTTGTATAAAATCTTCTGACTTAATACGGAAGGACAAAAACTATAAAGCATTGGTCACGGAGTGTCGGCAGAAAGGAACACAACCACCGGACGCTATAAAAATATACTTTCCTACCAATGATTTAAATAGCACTTACCTCAATGATTGCTGCAGCAATATTATGTTTTTCTTTGGATTGCTACAACTGATTATTAGAACAAACTTTAGAATTGAATCAATCAAAAGACTTCAATGCCTCCTATGTAATTGATATCCTATGTAATTTGCTAACCTCCCTAATAGCTCCATAAATTGTTCATTGAAACTTCCAAGTCTCTATGGAAGTAGCTTAAAGTTTCAGAGGGATCGATTCAAAATGGCAAAAGACTTAGTTGTTTTCATTCCTTTACTTCTCCATAAGCAAACCATAGGCTGACAAGTTGTTTCTTGTACAAAAAATGTGAAATTGGAAAGCAGTTGCTCAATTAACGACATATTAAAATTTGATTAATATTTTTTATAATTTAATATTTTGAAAATAAATACTCTAAACAAATTTAATAAATTAAATATAATTTTATTAACTTAAATTTGGACTTAACAAATTTTAAAGTCATATTAATTGTAATAAATTAGTCGGGTATTGTTTGAAATTAATAAATTAAATTAATTTTAAAATTTAAAATTTAAGATAAAAATTTTAATTTAAACAAACCCAAACAAATCGATTGCTAATAGGAACAGTAGCAGGAAAAAAATGCTAGTTTGACTCGAAGCTTGTCCAGGCCCAAAAATATAAATCATCATCATTTCACTGTCGTCCTGCTCTCTCTTTCCTTCAAATTTATGTATACCAAATATCTATGATATGTAAAATATTACTTTTAGATTATCATTAGATGTAGTTTGAATATTAACATATTAATAGTGACAATTTAATTGTGAAGGTACCAAATTGTTACAATTCTCATTGCATTAGTGACACACAAAAAATTATCACAGTTAATCCAAACAATATTATCAATCAATTATTTTGTCACAATAAACCTCGTATCTGTAACGAAATAATACTTCGGCAACAAAAAATTGTCACTAAATTACAAATGATAGTGACTAAAATTATACTTTGGTAATTGTGACAATATTAACTAGACACTAATTAGTAGAATATTTATTGACAAAAGTTGTCGTCACAATAAGTAAAGTATTGTGTGATGATAAACCGTTTCGTTACATCAAGAAAAAAATATTATCGATCAAACTATATTTAGTTACAACAAATAGAAAATAGTAGTTACCAACATATTTTTTGTTACAATTACAATTAATTCTCGCCAAAATTATAGTGGCTCCAAATTTCATAGGATTTTAGAGACAAAACTTAGTGATAAAATAAATTTTAACACTATTAATATATTAATAGTGACAATTTAGTTGTGAAAGATACTAAATTGCCACAATTACTAATATATTAGTGACAAAAATATAAATCATCACAGATATCAAAACAATAGTGTCAACGAATTGTCTTGGCACTAAAATATCATATTTGTGATGAAAAATAGTTAGTCACAAAAAGATTGTCACTAAAATTTCGAATAGTTGTGATCGTAGTTATAGTACAGTTATTGTGACAATATGAAGTAGACACTAATTAATTGAATATTTATTGACAAATTTTTTTATCACAACAAGTAAAAATTTGTGTGACAATTTACTGTTTCGTAACCAAAAAAACCAATTATTTGTGACCACATTATTTTTTGTCACAATAAACAGAAAATATTAGCTACAAACATATGTTTTGTCACAAATACAATTTATTCCCGCCAAAATCATTTTGGTGCCAAATTGCATAAGCTTTTAATGACAAAACTTAGTGATAAAAAAAAAAGTTGTCACTATTAACATATTTATAGTGACCACTTAATTGTGAATGATACTAAATGGTCACAATTGCTATTGTATTAGTGACAAAAAAAAATAAATCATCACAATTATACCAAACAATAGTGACCATCCATTGTTTTATCACACAAAACCTCGTATCTGTACCGAAATAATACTTCGACAACAAAAAATTGTCACTAAATTACAAATGATAGTGACTAAAATTATACTTTGGTAATTGTGACAATATTAACTAGACACTAATTAGTTGAATATTTATTGGCAAAAGTTACAATAAGTAAAGTATTGTGTGACGATAAATCGTTTCGTTACATCAAGAAAAAAAATATCAGTGATCAAACTATATTTAGTTACAACAAATAGAAAATAGTAGTTACCAACATATTTTTTGTTGCAATTACAATTAATTCCCGCCAAAATTATAGTGGCTCCAAATTTCATAGGATTTTAGTGACAAAACTTAGTGATAAAATAAATTTTAACACTATTAATATATTAATAGTGACAATTTAGTTGTGAAAGATACTAAATTGTCACAATTACTAATATATTAGTGACAAAAATATAAATCATCACAGATATCGAAACAATAGTGTCAACTAATTGTCTTGGCACTAAAATATCGTATTTGTGATGAAAAATAGTTAGTCACAAAAACATTGTCACTAAAATTTCGAATAGTTGTGATAGTAGTTATAATACAGTTATTGTGACAATATGAAGTAGACACTAATTAATTGAATATTTATTGACAAAATTTTTTGTCACAACAAGTAAAAATTTGTGTGACGATTTACTGTTTCGTAACAAAAAAAAAACAAATTATTTGTGACCACATTATTTTTTGTCACAACAAATAGAAAATATTAGCTACAATCATATGTTTTGTCACAAATACAATTTATTCCCGCCAAAATCATTTTGGCGCCAAATTGCATAAGCTTTTAATGACAAAAGTTAGTAATAAAAGAAAAGTTGTCACTATTAACATATTTATAGTGACCACTTAATTGTGAATGATACTAAATGGTCACAATTACTATTGTATTAGTGACAAAAAAATAAATCATCACAGTTATGCCAAACAATAGTGACCATCCATTGTTTTGTCACACAAAACATCGTATCTGTACCGAAATAATACTTCGGTAACAAAAAATTGTCACTAAATTACAAATGATAGTGACTACAATTATACTTTGGTAATTGTGACAATATTAACTAGACACTAATTAGTTGAATATTTATTGGCAAAAGTTGTCGTCACAATAAGTAAAGTATTGTGTGACGATAAACTGTTTCGTCACAACAAGAAAAAAATATTAGCGATCAAACTATATTTTGTTACAAAAAATAGAAAATAGTAGTTACCAACATATTTTTTGTTACAATTACAATTAATTCCTGCCAAAATTATAGTGGCTCCAAATTTCATAGGATTTTAGTGACAAAACTTAGTGATAAAATAAATTTTAAAACATTATTGTATTAGTAGTGACAATTTAGTTGTGAAAGATACTAAATTGCCACAATTACTAATATATTAGTGACAAAAATATAAATCATCACATATATTGAAACAATAGTGTCAACCAATTGTCTTGGCACTAAAATATCGTATTTGTTATGAAAATAGTTAGTCACAAAAACATTGTCACTAAATTTTGAATAGTTGTGATCGTAATTATAAATGCAGTTATTATGACAATATGAAGTAGACACTAATTAATTGAATATTTATTGACAAAATTTTTATCATAATAAGTAAAATATTGTGTGACGATTTATTGTTTCGTAACAAAAAAACAAATTATTTGTGACCACATTATTTTTTGTCATAACAAATAGAAAATATCAGTTACAAACATATGTTTTGTCACAAATACAATTTATTCCTGCCAAAATCATTTTTGTGCTAAATTGCATAAGCTTTTAATGACAAAACTTAGTGATAAAAGAAAAGTTGTCACTATTAACATATTTATAGTGACAACTTAATTGTGAATGATACTAAATTGTCACAATTACTATTGTATTAGTGACAAAAAATAAATCATCACAGTTAAGTCAAACAATAGTGACCATCCATTGTTTTGTCACAAAAAATCTCATAGATGTGACGAAATAATAGTTAGTCACAAAAATTGTCACTAAATGTTTTAACTCTTGTAGTGAAAGTACATTTTAAATCTTAATGTTTACAATGTAATACAACTTAAATCCTAACATTTGAAGTGTTTAAATTGAACCATAATGTTTTCAAATCGTTCAAAATAAACACTAAATAAAAGAAATTTTGATGGTTTTTTACAATTAGATAATAAAACCCTAATAGCTTATGATAAAGTGGGATTTGTTGTCTAATATTTAAAAGTTTATTTATATCTATTTTATGAACACATATTTACGTTAATTAAAATATTAAAATCTCTTATTAAATACATTCCTTAATTAACATAACCAAATTTATGAATTAGCTAAGGATTAGAGATTCAGCCAAATCCTTAACTAACCTTTTCAATCTGTTACTGCAACGACTGAGTCAACAAATAATAACAACTCAATGACTATATAGAAATCTTGCATATGCAAAGTGGATGATTTTTGCAAGTTTTTTGTCTAAAGTTACTGGAATTGTAAATCTAACGAGATCTTATACAAAAGAGATTCCAATCAATTGGTTGTTGCAAAAGTTTTGCAAAGTTTGAATCTAAAGTTATTGAAGAGTCAAAGACTTAGCTCCATACTCATTTGAAGAACTTAAGGGATCATGGCAATCCTATAAAGTAAGCTTTCCATTTGAAGAAAAGAATGAAGAAAAAGCTTTCCATTTGAAAGGACAGGAGTGGTGCGCAGTGTTACAATTGCAAAAAAAATGGGTATGTAAAAATTGAATGCTGAAAAAGGGAAAAGCAAGTATGCTATGCAAAATAAGAAGATGAAGAACTCGAGCTATTTATGTCCTATAAAAAACATAACATCTAGCTTTTGGATAGATAATGCTTTAATCACATGACAGGAATAAAATCATTGTTTAAGGAGCTTACTGAGTTTTACAAATTGAAGGTGAGACCTGGAGATGATAAACAATTGCAAGTGAAAGGGAAATGTACTGTTAAAGTTAACAATGGTCATGGTGATGTAAAGCCCCTTTACGATGTCTATTTTATTCCTTCTTCATCTTAAAAACTATTAAATGATATGCAAATTATAGCTAGTGGATGTTCTATCTTATATGAAGATGCTTCTTATGGGATATAGGGAAAAAAAAAAATCAGATCAGGTTATTGTTGATGTTCGCATGACACCAAATAAATTGTTTCCATTTGAAGTGTAAATGATGATAATTATGCTATTATTATTAAAGGAAATGAATCTAAATTACGACATGTACGATATGGAGTATATTATGATTAAACATTCCATTAGATTGATTGTGACGCACGTAAAGAATTCCTTTATTACAACTAACCATTTCATATTCTCGCAAATTTACTTTTAACTGCAACAAGTTTGTGGTATAATTGATGTAAATAGTCAAAATTGGCACATTACTTTAAATTATATAAAGTAATTACAAAGCAAATAATCAATCAACAATTGCAATAAATAAATCATTTGATGTTATCCTTTTGTTGCATAACTGGTGCAAGTCATGAATGCAACTATATTGTCATAAAATTGCACATATATTTTAGCGCATGTAAATTAATCTTTTTATTGCAACTAATTAGTGAATATCAACCTCGGATTAATTAATTATTGATGCAACAATTTTATCATACCTAAAATTGTGACTTTAAAATTCGATTTCATATTCCAACACCTGTAAAGCAGTGGCAATACAATTATTTACTCAACAAATCCAACTAGCTAGTTGCTAAAAATATATATAACTCAATTTTTGTCCACAACCAAATTCGCCAAAGGCTGCTAATTGCTCGGTTCCATGCATTGACCTAAAGAAACTCAGTCATGTCAAAATCAGTGGCTTCGTTGTAATAAATAAATAAATAAAATTGAGAGGTCAAGAAAGCTTTGAAAGCGGGAACAGAAGATTTGTTGCCCATGCGGACCTACTAGCCGCGTTATCTACTGTGAATAAAGAATACGCAGACTGCCCCAGCTTTAGTCATTCTAATTTCTATCATATCAAAACATTGCTTCGGTGTCACTACATCACAACCACACTTTTCCTCTCAGATTCAACCAGGTGTGCTGCTGAAAATAGAAATTGCGTGCGAACCCACAAATTCGTAAATTGATTGGTCTGCTCTAAGATGTATGAAAGGCTTCGCGCTTATCCTTGATAAATAATTATGGGACGTTTTAGTTGACTCCGAATCTTTGGTGTCTGCGTGTACATTTTCCATTTGACTAGAATGCTTAGTAGGGTCACTAGTAAACTGGAACATGAACTTAAAACCAGAATCTGAAGAATGATAGCAGGCGAAGTAAACTCATGACCATATAAGCCATGGAGAATCCTATGTACAGTTTTTGGGTCGTCGGGTTTATTGTCTTGCATTATTCACTGTGTGTTTCTTCTGACACTGCTGGAGAAGCATATGCTCTGTTCAAATGGAAAGTTAGCCTTGAAAACACATTGCATTCTAACTTGTCTTCATGGCCTCTGCTTCCCGATAATGCCACCGATTTCAGACCAAACACAAGCGCCTGCAGCTGGCTTGGAATTTCTTGCAATCTTGCGGGAAGTGTCGTTAGGATAAACCTTACAAATGCTGCCTTGAAAGGTACGTTACAAGGGTTTTCATTCTCGTCTTTCCCTAATCTTGCATACATTGAACTCACCGTCAATGAACTCTATGGAACTATTCCGCCTGGAATTGGTCAGCTTTCCAAGCTTGTTTATCTTGATTTGTCCACAAATCAGTTAACAGGGGTTATACCCCAAGAAATAGGCCTCCTTAAAAATCTGCAAACCCTTCACCTTGTTAAGAATAACCTGAATGGCTCAATTCCTCAAGAGATAGGACTACTTCGTTCACTCTCTGTTCTTGCCTTGTACTCCAATCAGCTTTCCGGTCCTATTCCTGCTTCTCTTGGCAATTTGAGCAATTTGTCCTATCTTTATCTGTATAACAATAGCCTCTCGGGTTCTACTCCTCCCGAGATTGGAAATTTGTCGAGTTTGGTTGAACTTTCCGTGGACACCAACAGCCTAACAGGTCCAATACCCGCCACACTTGGAAACTTAACGAATCTTACAGTTCTGTTCATGTTCGACAACCAGCTTTCTGGTCCCATTCCTCAAGAAATCGGAAACTTGAAGAATCTCAACCAACTCAGCTTCCAAACTAACCAACTCTCTGGCTCAATCCCAAAATCACTGGGTGGACTGACTAGTCTCACCCTTCTCCATCTATACCTTAACGATCTTTCTGGTCCCATTCCTCCAGAGTTGGGAAACATGAAGTCTCTTGATGATCTAGAATTGCATGAAAATAATCTTAACGGTACTATTCCTGCTTCCTTGAGTAAATTGAGCAACTTAGAACTTTTATTTCTCCGAGACAACCAACTCTCTGGTTCCATTCCGCCAGAGATAAGTAATCTCACAAAGTTGACGATTTTGCAATTAGCCACAAACCAACTCACTGGTCAACTGCCCCAAGGCATTTGCTCAAGTAAAAAACTACAAAGATTTTCAGTCAACAACAACTTTCTCGTTGGTCCTATCCCCAAAAGCTTAAGAGATTGTACAAGCCTTACGAGAGTCCGCCTTGAATATAACCAATTCATCGGGAACGTATCTGAAGCATTTGGGGTTTACCCAGACCTTGATTTTATAGATCTGCGAGGAAATAAGTTTCACGGAGAACTCTCTGCCAACTGGGGAAGGTGTTCTCAATTAGCTACTCTATGGATTGCATCCAACAACCTGACTGGTACTATCCCACCTGAGCTTGGACATGCAACTAAGCTACAAGCACTTGATGTCTCTTCAAATCGTTTGGAGGGTGAAATTCCTAAGGAGTTCGGTGATTTGACTTCTCTGGGTAGGGTTGATTTGAGCAATAACCAACTTTCTAATGCTATACCGACAGAGTTGGGATCATTGACTAATCTCGATTATCTGGACTTGTCCAGAAACAGATTGAACCAGTCGATCCCAGCAAATGTTGGCAGCTTCCGAAGACTGAATTTCTTGAATTTGAGCAACAATCAACTTAGCGGAAGGATTCCCGTTGAAATAAGTTGGCTGATCACATTGTCCCAGCTTGACCTTAGTTACAACCTTTTCAGTGGAGATATACCACCGCAACTCTCAAATTTGCAGGACTTGATGTTGCTGAATATTTCCCACAACAACCTCACTGGTGAAATTCCAACAACATTTGAGCAACTCCGTGGCTTACAAGACGTGGACTTGTCAAACAACAAGCTGGTAGGTCCTGTTCCTAATATCGAAGCATTTCAAGAAGCAAATTTGGAGGCTAACATGGGACTCTGCGGCAATGTTACCGGTCTGCAACTTTGTGGTAGTTCCAAGAAACATGACTCAGGGAAGTCGGCCAAAATTCTCAAAATTGTCCTCCCTATTGTCGGAGCAGCTGCTCTTTTATGTGCTTCATTTTTCACTTTTTTCTATTACCCAAAAAGTAAGAGAAGCTCAGAAAAAGGAAGCGACGTGGGTACTGAAAAATTGGTTTTGATATCAGTTATTGATGGGAAAACAATGTATGAAGAAATCGTTCAAGCAACTGAAAATTTCGATGAAACGCATTGCATTGGAAAGGGTGGATCAGGGAGTGTCTACAAAGCTGAGCTGTCATCAGGAAACTTGGTTGCTGTGAAAAAATTTCATTCTTTGTATCACGGTGACATTGTAGGTCAAAAGGAGTTCCAAAACGAGATAAGGGCACTAACAGAAATCAGGCATCGAAATATTGTAAAGCTCCATGGTTTTTGCTCCCATGCAAGACACTCATTCTTAGTTTATGAGTTTCTGCCCAGGGGTAGTCTGGCAAATAATCTGAAAGACGACGAAGCAGCTAGAAAATTGGATTGGGATAAAAGGTTGAATGTGATACAAGGTGTGATCCGTGCCTTGTCTTATCTCCATCACGGGTGCACACCACCGATTGTTCATCGAGACCTATCAAGCAACAATATCCTGCTAGATTGGTACTTCGAAGCTCATGTGTCTGATTTTGGCACTGCTAAGCTTCTCAACCGAGAATCATCTAACTGGACCAGTCTTGCAGGGACTTACGGTTACTTAGCCCCAGGTAGATCTACGTTTGTCTTTCAGTTGTTATATTCCAATTTTATTCCTTAGCCTTCTCAAACCTCACCCCATAACTCACATTATGAATTGAAAATAACTTCTATTCTCTTCATTTTTCTTTCGTCCCCTCCTTACAGAGCTGGCCTACACAATGAAGGTAACTGAAAAGTGTGATGTGTATAGCTTTGGAGTGTTGGCACTGGAAGTCATCAAAGGCAGCCATCCTGGCGATATATTATCATCAATGTCTACAAACGATGAAACAGCATTGAATAATATGTTGGATCAGCGGGTATCAGCTCCATCGCCAGAAGTTCAAGAGAAATTGGTTGCCGTAATAAACATGGCATTTTCTTGCATTCGGGCTGATCCACATTTTAGGCCATCTATGCAGATTGTTTCTCAGATTTTGTTAAACTGAAATTACTCATCACGCATGTTTCTCCACAAACATGCATTTATGGCAGGTTTTAGAATACTGCTTTAGCTTCCTTTATTGTAATTACGTTGCTAAAACACTACTTTTGGTTTGTTTCTAACATGAATATAGTTGTTGTGTAAAATTCTTGCGTAATCATTTTCTAGATGTTTCTAATTTCCCAATTTTTTGGTTTATGACTAATAACTAGCTGTTGCACGTTCTCGATATCTGAAGTTATATGTTGGAAATAAATTCAAATTTTTAGAGTTGTTTAAATTTTTTTAGAATAGGTCTTAGATTATCTTAAAATAAGTCTTAGATTATATCTAATGTTATCTTATAAATTAAATTTGGTAGCTGAAAATTTTATTTAGTTGTTTGAATTTTGCCTATATAAGACAACCAAGTTTAATAATAAATTGGATGTGTGTGTTTACGTATTGTTCAATCTCCATATTATCTCATCTCCTTCTCTTCTTTTCTTCAAAATTCTAACATGGTATCAGAGCCATAGATCCTTGAGGAACTGTGAGATTGAGTGGAAAAAAAAAAAGGACTTTCAATGGCTACTAACAATTCAGCTACTCTCCTACCCCCAAATTTCAATGGTGAAAACTATCAAGTATGGGTTGTCAAGATGAAAGCTCATTTAAGAGGCCTCGGCTTATAGCAAATATGGTGGAGTTGGTTGATGAAGAAACTCTTTTTTGAAAGTTGGTGAGAAGTGCACCAAAATGTTTTTGGAGAGACGTGCTCCAATGATTGTATGTTGGTGAGAAGGGCATCAACGAGAAAATTGGTGAAGAGAAGTACTTCACATAATCATTGCAGGTTGATGAGAAGTGCATCAATAGGTGAAGAGAAGTGCTTCACAGAATATTCTGAAAATGGGAAGAAGTGCTCCATTCAAAAAAATTTGAATTAAGAGGGAATGTTGGAAATAAATTCAAATTTTTAGAGTTGTTTAAATTCCTTTAGAATAGGTCTTAGATTATCTTAGAATAAGTCTTAGATTATATCTAATGTTATCTTATAAATTAAATTTGGTAGCAGAAAATTTTATTTAGTTGTTTGAATTTTGCCTATATAAGACAACCAAGTTTAATAATAAATTGGATGTGTGTGTTTACGTATTGTTCAATCTCCATCTTATCTCATCTCCTTCTCTTCTTTTCTTCAAAATTCTAACATTATAGAAAGAAAAAATGAAGAAAAAAAATTCAGTTACCTTTAAAATCATATGTTGATTGACATAACCAAAATTTACTATTTAAAAAGCAATAAAAATTCAATTGTTTAATATTCTGTGACATTTTTAAAACGTCGTCAAATGTGAAGGAATCCGCAATTTTTTTTTTAAAACGTCGCAAAATCTATTTCACGACGTTTTTAGAAAGATCGCAGAATGTTATCCGCGATGTTTTTATTATTATTTGTATTATTTTTTTATTTTTCGAAAATCATATTAATTTAATAATTTTTTAATTTTAATAATTATTTTTTAAATACAACTTTTTAATCTTATTTGTTTAATAACTATTCAATATTTTTATGAATTTTATTTATTAAATAATTCTTCAAATTTTAATATATCGTTAATTTTAATAATTATCCATGTATCACAAGAATTTCATACATATAGACAATGTATTATTTAATTGCAATTCTCAAACATATCATAATACACTTATAGTGTAATGACAATTAGCTAATAAAATAAAATAATTTTGAAAAATCAACATTTTTGATAAGCATTAAACATATTTTGCATATTTCATAGGATCAATAGATATGATAAGAGAACAATTACATGGTAAGTATTCTTTTGAAAATTACAAATTTTTATCACGTCTAATTCATACAAAATCTAAACTTTTTCCTAAGAACCCCCCATGTGAGTATCACAAACCCCTTTGATTTATTTTCTTATAAATAATACGAATTTCTCCTCTTGTTTTGCATCAATTTTGTTTGCTCACCCGCAATGCACACTCATTGATTCCCTAATATCATAGGAGTCACTTCTTTGCTTCATAGTAGGGTATCCTCCAAAATCTGAACCTCCAAATTCTCCATCTCTCCTTAGTGGATCCTGATGGATGTATGTCAAACTCTTAAGTACTAGAGAAAATGATGGAACCTTTGGCATTAAAGCAATGGCATCTTCAACTAGCAGATAGCACACAGGACATTTAATTATACAGGACCAGCAAATTTTAGGAATATTGATGGACATATTAAACATTTACTGAACATTTAATCGAGCCTTCTTGGAATAAAGAAAAGTCAGTAATGAAATCTAGTAAGTTCTAGAAAATTGAAAAGTGCAAACACAAAGAAATCATATGAAAGAAAGAGACAGCTTACGTCGTGGTCTGGTTTGTCTTTTATCAACACATGGGGGAGGTAACATAAAACTATTACAAGGATGTCCTGTAGGAAGAGTGTACCCTGTAAAATAAGTAGGAGGAGGAGGGGACAAAGTTAGACTTCCAATTGGAATTAAATTCTTATTCTCTACAACACTAAAAGCCATTGTTGCATTGAGACTAATGTTTGGAACACTGTCAACATCTGATGTATCTTCACCTGGGAAAAAGTTCAAAATGTTAAATTACTCGCATACTTGATGATATGTTTAGAAATGTATTTTCAAAAAGATGCAGCTTCTCAAATGATAACATTCAAAGGCACACTACAATAAAAACATACATTTTGTGTCGTCTTTTTAGAAGACGTCGGGAAATGTAGGAGGCTTTCGTGACATTTTTCCAGACATCACGAAAAAAGGCAAGATTTTGTGACATTATATGCAGACATCGTGGAAAAATGAAGTGTTTGGCATCGTTTTGTTAGTAAGACGTCGTAAAATACTTACCCCGTCGTTATGGAGAGTTAAACGTTGGAAAAGGCCAGGTAATTAACGTTCTTCCCTTGGCCCCACCAGAGCAACACGACGTGGTTTTTTAATTTCAAACTCCCACCCTCCAAGTAGATGGGACAACATCGTATTCCCACCCCTCATAACGACGTCGTCTCATCTTATGTGTAAATTAATGAAAACAGAGCTTCATCTCACTCTCCCGCATTTAGCTCTTCGTCGAGCCACCTTCCCTCTCCCTCGAGCCACCTTCCCTCTCTCATCTTCTATCACCCCTGGAATCGTTGGAGGTTGTTTCACCAGTTGACGTCCTTCTGTCGTCTACAGTCAGAGTGTTGGTTGAGGTAAGTAATTCAACTTATTTGTTTGTGATTAATGTGGGCTAAAATGTTGTTTATTGAGTTGATTGAAGTGGATGGTTTATTCTGGGTTTAAGAGTGCTTTTTCATTTGTTTTGATTATCTGTAACACAATGCATTTGAATTTGCATTGTGTAACAGTATGTTAAGGAAGCATATATTTGAAGTGTTCGATGAAAGTTGTGAGAGGGTTTATGGCTTTGAATAACATTTGTATTATGGATGATTTTGTTAATTCAATGTCTATATATTCTTGATGTGAGGAGTCTACTATTGATTTAATTTGTTTAAACAATTTATTTTTTGAATACATGGGGTGAATTCTTTTCTTAAATATTAACGTGACTTGTATTTACTCTTCATTCTTTTCAATGCTTAGCATTGTATACTGTTTACAGTGTTTTAAGGCTTCCAAAGCATGTACCTGCACTTTATTTTGTAAACGATCTAGAAGGGGGGTTGAATAGATCTTTAAATCTTTTTGTAAAATTCTACAATAAAATCAAAAGTTAATTCACATAAAAAGAATTTAAACAAATTAAATGTAAAGAGTAGGGAAGAAGAGCAAACACTGTTTTTATAGAGGTTTGGTGCTAAGACCTACGTCCTCTACCTAAGCTCCCACTTAGGATTTGGCAAACCACTTTACTACACACTTTACGATTTCATAGTCATGAAGAAGCATGTTAATTTTTTTCTCTTGAACTTGATTGGTTCCTTCATGACTGATGTGTAGTCTCTCCCACATTTCTTTAGCATTCGTACATGAATTCACTCGATTTCTTTCCTCAACCGTGAGAGCACAATATATCAATTTCATAACTTTTGCGTTTATGTATGCTTGCTTCCAATCATTGTCATCATACTCCAGCTCCGTTTTTAACTCACCATTTTCTTTCAAAGGTGCTTGTGGACCGAAGATGATGATCTTCCAATATTATACTCCCTCGCTTATAATATGATACTTCATAGGATTTTTTTAAGAAGAGTAATTAGAACCATTAAATAAAGGAGGGTGATTATTAGTGTTACCTTCTTCCGCTAGATTGTTGTGTGCCATCCCTGAATACTTCTGCTCTGATACCAATTGAAAACGATCTAGAAGGGGGGTTGAATAGATCTTTAAAACTTTTTGTAAAATTCTACAATAAAATCAAAAGTTAATTTACACAAAAAGAATTTAAACAAATTAAATGTAAAGAGTAGGGAAGAAGAGCAAACACTATTTTTATAGAGGTTCGGTGCTAAGACCTACGTCCTCTACCTAAGCTCCCAGATAGGATTTGACAAACCACTTTACTACACACTTTTTAGTTTAGTGTGAACTCTTACAACACCACTTGATTTTCGGCTCAAGCTACCTTTACAATTGATTTGTTTTCCAGCACAAATCCTACCAACACCACTTGATTTTCGGCTCAAGCTACCTTTACAATTGATTTGTCTTCCAGCATAAATCCTACCTTACAAGTGATTCTCCTCTAATCACTCAACTCACAATAATAATGGGATAAATATGAAAGCAATAACTCATAGTACAAAAATGAATGGAATTCAGACCAAGCTAAGAGTTGTATGAGAGCAAATTCTTGGAACTATAGTAGTATACTTTGATTTCTACCTTGCTCCCATTTTCCTTGATATTCCTCTATTTATTTGCAGCCTTTTGGAAGATTATAGACATTGGGGATGTCCACTAGCCGTTGTTGATATTTCCTAGGCGTTCCTTGATTTCCTCCTTTCCATTTGTGACTAATTGACTTCGTCAGAATCAGTTTGTTGTACTCGTAATTCGACTTGTCGTGGTGTGTAAGTCGAATTGTAACAACGATTTTTGTAAAACTTTATCTCCGCTCTTCTATAAGTCGACTTATGCAGTGTAAGTCGACTTGTAACCTTCGATAAGTCGACTTATAGTCTATTAGTCGACTTGTGTTGTTCTCAACCTGACAGATCTTGATATATTAGTCGACTTATGAATTACTAGTCGACTTATGTTGGCTTCAACGGTTATATTGCAAAAAATCTTGATCTTTAATAGTTGGGATACATATCTTTGAAGATCTTTATCCATAATCTTCACTTTGAATATCTCTTGCACATTTAAGGAAAATTTCATCTTGATTCCACAATGATTAATCTCTTGCCCATCTAAGATTAATGCTATCTTGATTTGCATAATTCTTTTATTGAATATCAATCCCAAAAAACCTGAAATAATTTCTTAACTAACTCTATATATTTTATTATTATCAAAACATAAAGGAATTTAATTTGTCAACCACCATTGTGTTAAGTCAAAATGACTTTACATAAAAATGATTTTGATGTATAACAAACAAAGAGAGATCATATACAAGAAAAACAAAACAGCAACAGACGCAGACGCAAATACAAAGCAGACGCAAACGCAGACGCAAATGCAAAGCAGACGCAGACGCAAACGCAAAGCAGACGCAGACGCAAATGCAAAGCAGACGTAGATTCAAATACAAAGCAGACGCAGACGCAAATGCAAAGCAGACGCAGACGCAAACGCAAAGCAGACGCAGACGCAGATGTGAAGCAGATGCAGACGAAGTAAAGAAACAGACGCAAGAGTCAGTTCGAGTTAGTTACAGAACTCAACTGATTAAACGTTTCTTTAAAGATTAAAGATTCAAGATTCAAGAATCAAGAAGCAGTTAGAGACGAAGGCTATAAATTCAAGTCGAAGTCGAAACCTAAAAGTCACGATCTTAGAAAATTACACAAAGTGAAAAAGCGATTAAGTGCAAACTAGCTGAGTGTTATCTTACCGTAACAAAGTGTTCAAATATTTTTCTGAAAAGAAAAAGGTGTACAGATAGCCTGCAGAGGCTAAGTGTGAAAGAATACTGGTTGTAGAGACCTGAAGAGGCTCGTGAAAGAATACTTGTAACGATTGAAGAGATAGTGAAATCTCGTAAGAAACTCGAGGATCGGACGTAGCCCACGGTTTGGGGTGAACCAGATAAATCCGCGTGTCTACCACTCTTACTCTCTATCTCGCTTTTAGTTTCAAATTTTATCATTACTTACTCGCTCATATACATAGTATTGAGAATTTGATCAATCGAATAAATAAAATTTCAGAAAGATTTTTTATTCCAAACAAGTAATTCTGAAAAGATTTAAGAAGAGGGGAATACACAATTCAACCCCCCCTTCTCGTGCATTCTATTATTGTTTTCTAAGTACTGTATTAACGTGTGATTCATTTCAATTGGTATCAGAGCAAGGTATCCAAGAATCACTTTGGCGAAGTGTGGATTAAAGATAATGGCGGAGTCACATGTATATATCGCTGAAGGAGCCTCAGTCACTAGACCTCCAGCATTCAACGGAGAAGACTATCACTACTGGAAAGATAGGATGCGGTTATTCATCGAATCTACTCATGTTGACCTTTGGGACGTTATAGAGAACAGACCTTACACACCTATAGATGAAGAAGGCAATTCTATTCCACGGAACAGATGGACGGCTGATCAGAAAGCAAGAATACAGTTAAATTCAAAGGCAAAATTTTTCTTGACATGTGCCCTAAGCAGGAGCGAGTATGACAAAGTGCACGATTGTGACACTGCAAAAGAGATGTGGGACACATTTTCTATTGCTCACGAAGGCACAAGCCAAGTTAAAGAATCCAAGATAAGTATTCTTGTGCATCAATATAAACTTTTCAGGATGGAAGATGAAGAATCTATTGATCAAATGTTTGGAACATTTCAAACAATTGTCAATGGATTGAAAGCTCTTGGAAGGACATACAATAATCAAGATCATGTTCGAAAGATTCTAAGAAGTCTTCCTAAGAGATGGAGACCTAAAGTTACTACAGTGCAAGAAGCCAAAGACTTGAGCGTGTTAAAGCTGGATGAGTTGTTGGGATCCTTAAAGATTCATGAAGTAGAACTCAACGCTGAAGACAAGCCCAAGCGAGATAAGTCAATAGCACTGAAGGCCGGACAAAAGAATCATAAGACTCAGAGAAGGAGGAAGTCATCAAAAGCGTTGAAAATTGAAGAATCAAAGGATGATAACTCCAGCCAATCCGAATCAGAGTCAAGTGATGAAGATGACGAATTATCTTTCATTTCGAGAAAGATAAGACGCATGTGGAAGAAAAAGCCTAGAGGGAACCAGACATTCAGAAAGAATGGGAAAGATGAAGCTAAACCAGAGAAGTCTTCTATCATTTGCTTCGAGTGCAACCAGCCTGGACACTACAAGTCCGAATGTCCTACTCTCAAGAAGAAACCAAAGAAGAGTAGAAAGGCAAGAAAAGCATGATGGCAACATGGGAGGACCTAGATTCATCTCAATCGATCAGTGCTCGAAATCATCGTAACATGCAAACATTTGCCTAATGGCCGAGGAAGATAGTGATGAGGAGGTAAAATCAGATTATGATAATTTGCATGATGCCTATTCGAATTGTTAGAAGATTCTCATGCTATTTTGAAACAAGACAAGTCATTAAAGAAGAAGTATGTAGAAAATATTAGACATACTGAGATAATAGAGAGAGAAAATGTTTGTTTAAAGAAACAATTAGAAGATAAAAAGAAAATTGTAGATAGATCAGAAGAGATTAATCAACTTAAACTAAGGATTAAGAATTTATCAGTTGATTTAGCTACTTTCACAGAGAGTACAAAGAAAATGAATGAGATGCTTGAAAAATGTAGACATCCGAGTGATAAGATTGGATTAGGGTTTACAGGAAACAAGATTCAGTCTCGTAAAAAATCTGACATTCAAAAAGGAAGATATAGGATGATTCATTCTAATAATATGCATCATAGATCACATCATATGCATACTACTAACCATAAAGGACCCAAGAAAATTTGGGTACCAAGAAATAAAATAGTCTCTCCTGCAGATATCCTTCCTTGGAAGATACGGCAAGCACCATTGGTATTTAGACAAGGATGCTCGCGACACATGATTTTGGGAAGAAGGTCTATGTTCCTAGACCTTCAAGATAAGAAGGAGGATCAGTAACTTTTGGAGACAACCAGCAGGGCAAAATTATTGGAATCAGGAAAATAGGTAAAGATTCCTTTGCATGCATAAATAATGTACTGCTTGTTGATGGTCTAAAGCATAACTTGATTAGTGTCAGTCAATTGTGTGATTCTGGTTTCACAGTTACATTTAATCAAAATCTTTGCGAAGTCAGAAACAAAGATGGGTCTATACTTTTCTCTACCAAGAGAAGAAACAACCTTTACAAAATCAATTTAGAAGATTTTCAAAGACAAAATATTTCATGTTTTCTATCTTCTGAAGAAGAAAGACTAATCTGGCATAAAAAGCTAGGTCATGTCTCTTTGAAACATATTTCAAAATTGGTAAAACATGATTTGGTAAGAGGTTTGCCAAAAATAAGTTTTGACAAAGAACTTTTCTGTGAAAATTGTTTGAAAGGAAAACTAGTTAAAACCTCTTTCTCTTCTAAAAGTTTTGTAACCTCATCAAGACCTTTAGAACTGTTACATAAGGATTTATTTGGTCGTACAAGGACATTAAGTCTTGGCAGAAAGAAATATGGACTCGTCATTGTTGATGACTTTACTCGATTCTCGTTGGATATTGTTTTATCACACAAAGATGAGTCTTTTAAGTGCTTTAGAATCTTATCCAGAAAGTTACAGAATGAAAAAGGAATGTCCATAGCCAGTATCAGGAGTGACCATGGTGGAGAATTTGAAAATGAGAAGTTTAGAGTATACTGTGAGGAGAATGGAATTTCCCATAACTTCTCAGCCCCTAGAACTCCACAACAAAATGGAGTTGTTGAAAGAAAGAATAGGACGATTCAAGAGATGGCAAGGACAATGCTATGTGAGACGAATCTTCCTAAGTATTTCAAGCGAAGTCGTGAATACTGACATGCTATATTCAGAATAGGATCATGTTGCGACCTATGTTGAAGAAGACTCCTTACGAGTTATGGAATGGAAGAAGACCAAGCATATCTTACTTTCATCCATTTGGGTGCAAATGTTCCATTCTGAATACGAAAGAGCTGTTGGATAAATTCGATTCGAAGACCTATCCAGGAATCTTCCTAGGCTACTCATTATCGTCTAAAGCATTTCGAGTTTACAACTTGACTTCAAAGACTGTTGAAGAGACGATCCATGTCAAGTTTGATGATAATTCTCAACCCCATAAGGAAGATGACGTGGAGAATGAAGGTCCTTCAAAGAACTTAGATGATACCTCAGAAACTCCCTCGTCAGACACTCATGAGAACAAGATTGAAGATATTCCAGAAACTATAGAACTAAGACGAAATTGGAGATATAAAAGTTCTCATCTAGAAGAACTAGTTATCGGTGACACCTCAGAAGGAGTTAGGACAAGGTCCAGATTCAAAAGAGAAGCTAATGTAGCCTTTATCTCTGAAGTAGAGCCTAAGAAGGTTGAAGAAGCTCTTCAAGACGAAGCTTGGGTATTAGCCATGCAAGAGGAGCTGAATCAATTTACTAGAAATAACGTCTGGTCCTTAGTCCCTAAACCTTTTAAGAAATCCATTATTGGAACCAGATGGGTTTTCAAGAATAAGTTAGACGAATCAGGAAGAGTGAGTCGTAATAAGGCTAGATTAGTAGCACAAGGCTATAATCAGCAAGAAGGAATAGACTACAATGAAACATATGCTCCAGTGGCGAGACTTGAAGCTATAAGGATTTTGTTAGCATATGCGATCTGTCATGATATAAAGTTGTTTCAGATGGATGTTAAGAGTGCATTTCTGAATGGTTTTATAGATGAAGAGGTGTATGTGAAACAACCACCTGGCTTTGAAGATGTTAAAAAACCAGACTATGTCTATAGACTTCACAAAGCCTTATACGGGCTGAAGTAAGCTCCTAGAGCTTGGTATGATCGTCTGAGTACTTTCCTAATAGAGAATGGTTTCAGTAGAGGACAAGTTGATAAGACGCTCTTTAGAAAGAGTTTTCAGAATGATTTTTATCTTAGTACAGATCTACGTTGATGATATCATTTTTGGTGCTACTTCAAAAGAGTTGTGTTTAAAGTTTGAGAGCTTAATGAAGAAAGAATTTGAAATGAGTATGATGGGCGAGTTAAAGTTCTTTCTTGGGTTGCAAGTTAAGCGCATCAAGAGAAGATCTTCATTCATCAACAAAAGTATGTGAAAGAGTTGTTGAATAAGTTTGATATGAAGAATGTGAAGCCTATGGCAACTCCGATGCATCCTTCAAACCTTTTTTCGAAAGACGAACTTGGTAAGAAGGTGGATCAAACCCTATATAGAGGGATGATCGGTTCTTTCGTATCTTCATGCAAGTAGACCTGATATTCTGTTCAGTGTATGCTTGTGTGCAAGATTTCAAGCCGATCCTAGAGAGTCTCATTTTATTGCTATTAAAAGAATTTTGAGATATCTCGCAGGTACTACTGATCTTTGCTTAATGTTTGAGAAAGCTAAAGATTTTAGGTTAATTGGATATTGCGATACGGATTATGTCAGAGACAGAATCGAAAGAAAAAGCACAAGTGGAGGATGTCATTTTCTCGAAGGAAATCTAGTCTCCTGGTCAAGCAAGAGACAAAGCTCAATTGCTCTATCAACCGTGAAGGTAATATATGTCTCGCCGAAGTTCTTTGCTCACAGACGCTGTGGATCAAGTATCAGCTTGAAGACTATTCAGTTAAAGAGGAGGAGATTCCAATTTATTGCGACAACACCAGCGCAATAAATCTATCAAAGAATCCAATTCAGCATTCCAGAGTGAAGCATATAGAAGTCAGACATCACTTCCTGAGAGATTATGTTCAGAGGAAAGTGGTGCTTCTACAGTTTGTTGAAACAGAACTTCAATGGGCAGACATCTTCACTAAACCACTAAGTGAAGAACGGTTTCAGAAGATAAGACGCAATCTTAACATGGTGATGTTAAATGAGCAGTCAGGCTAAAGTAACGTGGAAACTAACGACGTTAGTTACATTGAGTTACAGCTGGTAACTCTCTCACAAGAAAGATTTTTGGAGGGAAAAATCTGATAATCTCGAGGTTCTTAATGATTCTAGAACCCACCGGACCATAACCCTATATGTAGATCGAAGATGAAATTATAGCGCTCTTTTCATCATCTCCCGACGATTCATCTACGCTTATTTAATTCTCTCAAAAACATTTCGCTCAAAAGTTCTCCGTAAGATATTTTTCACTCTATACAATGGAAGCAACCATGGTTTATGGAAGACTTGTGGACTTTGAGTCACTAAGAAGAGACGACATGGATGTAGAACCGAAATCATAAGAGCTGGTTGGAAGAACTTCTTTCGGATACAAGAACCATCTATACTGAATGAAGTATATGAGTTACGGAAGAACGCCGTCGATAGATAACACCATTGTATCCTCTCGTAGAGAATATCTGCTTCTTGTAACAAAGGATTTGATAAAGAAGGTGACCGATCGTCCATCGCTTGGTGAGAAATTGTCTACCAAGGCCGGATGGATGACCTCAGTCGGAATGAAAGAAGAAGATATCAAGAGGCAACTATATGGCACAAATAACTCAAGGGAGAGGAAGACATCAAATTTGATTCCGAAGCCTAGGGTGCTTCACGCAATTTTGTTTAATTGCATTCTACACAGAGTCGGTTCAAGACATTTAGTGACCACTCTGGATGAACAATGTCTGTTCTACCTATTGAATCGAAGCCCTATAGATTTACCCTTCTTAATCTTTCACTATATGGTTAAGGAGTTCAAGGAAACTACCCGTTATCTTTATGGTATGATTTTGACGAGGATTTTTAAGGAATCCAGTATTCGTCTGCACCACGGTATCAGACAAACTGTTCCTGTGAAGAGCAAGATCGATGCACACACGATACGACGAATGGGTCTGAACACAGTAGACAAAGACCAAGTCGACTCTTCAAGGAAGTCAAGAACTGAGGGGGAGCGTATATTGAAGAAGACTCCTGTCTCAAGTTCTCAGTCTCCGATGAGTATCAAATCACCCATCACTTGAACTAAGGAGAGTGCTAGGTAGACCTCTCATGAAAATGGCGAGTCCTCGTTTCAAAGAAAGCCAATCTCAGAGGACAAAACAAAGTGCGCCAAAGAGACAAGGTGTAGCGCCCCCTCACCGCAGGATACACATCGGGATGTCCGACACGTATCCCAGGATAAAGGTGCACTACCAGAACAGTTTCACTAATATCCACATGTCATCGTAGTAATTAAATCACAATATAACAGAAAATCAGTACATTAAAATTTACAATATCAGTCTTCATACAGTCATCCAGTAGCAGAATAGACAAGTCTATCAGTTCCTTAAACAAAACCAAAAAGGGAAACTCATACAAGCATCTATCCTAAGTCATCCTCAAAAGCTAACCTAGCTGACCGACCTGTGTGCCATCGCGTCTCTTGCCAGCAGCTCGCACGGCAGGAAAAGAATATCTTCGGAGCTAGGAGTCTACTCTATCAGTCCTGAAAAATATATTGCAATTTTGGGTGAGTTTGCGAACTCAGCGAGAAACCATCATCGATGGTTCACTCAAATCGAGCATTACGATATCGCGTACAAAGACAAAGACAAGATTAGTCAATTAACGGTATCGTACACTAATTTCAAAGATATACAAGAGTTTACAATGTTGCATCACGCCATGATGAGTTTATAACGATCTCGTAAATCATACATAACAGTTTAAAGTGTCATGTCACGTCATCGCGATATTATGCAAGAGTTTACAAGAATACGAAACAATTGCGAGATCATATTGCGCTTCTGATAAATCATGTCGTCACGTAATCACTCATTGTCACAACTTAGTCATTCATGTGTATGCAATGCATATGAGACTCTTTTCCAGTTATTCAGTGTTGTGCCCAAGTGCTCAATCAAGAACAAGAGGGACGCGTCTGTGATTTTCCCCTCGGCCTAAGCCCCCACAAGACAAAGGTTCGAGCTCTAGGCTCTTTTCGGGATATTAGCAACTTGGGACACGCCCATTATCCGATCATGCATTTATGCATGCGATGCGATGTTCAAGAATTTACATGTATGGCTATAAGCCCAAAGATTGCAAAGATTCAAGAATCGCTATGATATGGCTATAAAAGCCCAAAGATTCGATTCAAAGGTCACGTAACAAATGCAGCCTCGATTCAAGAAAAGCGTGCAATCCAATCGTACACTTTTCAAGAGTCATGCAATCATACTGTACAATTCACATTGAGCACACTTGCACAAATACTAGCACATGTATATCACTTCACTCGCTATCTTAATCGTAACAACGACTCATAACTCTTTACATCGATTCACATTCACTAATGCTCACATTCACTCATAATCGTAACACTTATTCATAATTGCAGCACATTTATTTCACACATGTATCACTCACATTGTCAATTTAATCACACATATCACAAAGACATTTTATCACACAAGGATTGAGGAACCAACTAGGTTACTCACCGTAACTTCCGAAGCTTGCTGGAAGTCTCAAAGAATGTCCGTGGAACGACGGTCCAACGGTGCCTCTATAACAATGAAAGCATACCCATTACTAATTGCTCAATTAACCAATTCCGTAATGCATATGTCTCGTAGAAATGGTGTACAATGCATATTCACGCTTTCCTGCAAATACCCAAATTCGATATCCTATGCTCAATTTCAACTTTCCACTCAATTGGATCAACACTGATTTGGTTCAATCCTCAATGCGCTTAAATTTTCTCAATTCATATACCCTATAACAATTTCATAGCCATCACCAAATTATCCAAAGGAAAATCTCAATTAGAACTCCAATTGTCTCAATTCAAGACTTAGATCACACTATAACCCATAATTAACCTTAATCTCAAGAATCGGTACCATTTCAATTAAATTCCAACTCTCAATTTTTCCTTAATGGTAGACCTCTTCCCTAGTTCACAAGAATTGAGAATCACCTCAATCGGAGGTCTACATCATAAGTTATGTCCAATAAACCCACATATATATATTCAATCAGAAAATTGACCCTTTCGTCATGACTCCACGCCTTCGTCGCGACGTGGAACGCCGCTCAATCACGACGTGGAGGCCGCTTCGTCGCGTCGCCTGACAAAACCATGCTCATCGCGACGTGAAACCACTCGTCATGACGTATCAATCCACTCGTCGCGACGCTTACCCGAGCTCGTCGCGACTAATAAGTTTAATTAAATATAATTACTCGTCGCGACGAAGCCCTAACACTTCGCGTGCTTCGTCATGACGCATAAGACCGAGATCGCCTTCTCCGATCGATCTTCCGCCATTAATACACTTAAAACCTCCATTAAACACTCCAACTACCAAATCTAACCCAATAAATGCCATAAAATACTCAAACCCACGATCAAACACTCTCCAAGCTTCTAACCTTCACCAATCACTATAGACATGTTAGTCTAACACATCGAGGGAAAACCATAGGAAAGATCAAAGAATCCTCACCTAAGGAGGAAATCAAGACACCGTCAAGGAGAAGAAGAAGAAACGATTTTGCTATGCCTTAGGGATTTCTCACACTTAACTTAGCTATATATATATATAGACATAGTCTCCAAATCAGTCCAAATTTCAGTCCAAATGGCCCATCGGTTTATAATTCGATCAGTTCACAAACCACTCAATTCAGTCAATTCCAATTCACAATTAAATACCGAAAAATCATGAATGCATGTACCAATGAATAAATAAATATGTATATGCAGTAGACCAGTTACTCTATAATTAAAGGCCAGTAGCATGCTCAACAAGAATACAAGAAAGCCTATCACCATCCCAATATTACCATAATGCCCTTGCTAACAGTAACGGGATGTTACAATTCACCCCTCCTTATAAAAATTTCGTCCTCGAAATTTCATATACAGTGAATCAAGAGGACAGGAGAATTAATCCACTCTTTTCTATTCTGATTCTCACTCATATTCTTATCAATATTCGCAATTCCTTACATTCAATACCAGAAACACATATATCATTTCTTAACTCTGTTTCCCAATCCAGTCCATATATTTTAAACCACTTTACCAATCTATTTACATGACAGTCACGTAGAGGCCATTTAATAACGAATTTAGTTTCCTTATCAATTCGACTCATTGTCATAAACTGGGATCGCTCAACCCCTATTACAGATTCACTTCACTATCATCATTATCTTAAGTCACTCATAGTCTTCGACTATGTTTAGACAATCTCAACTGACTCCAAGGATATTAGTCTCACATTTGCCTCAGCAGTTACATTCATTATTCATTCCCAATTAACTATTCGATTTCACTCTCTAAACCTTTGATTACTCTTTCGGTACATTCTTGATGAAACACAACACTTCATCGATTCCTTAAAATTCTCTAATGCCTCTTTGGCGGTAAAATACGATTTCACAATACTTCTGTCTGATCATTAATACCATTTCCTCAAAAATTGACTTCCATAAAAATTTCCCAATACAGTTTGCAATTTTCTGAATCGCCAATTTGTTTTGCCAGCCAGCCCTTTTTATACACAATTTATTTGGAATTCCGATAACTCATATTACTTTTTTTTTTGCCCTTCACCAATTTGTCAATCATCATTTAACAATAACACAGTTATACGCTATTGAATTTCTGCTCAGTCCATTTAATTTCATGCCTACGTTAACTTTGCAACTACTCAGTCATTTATTCTCTTTTGCGAATCAGTCAAATTCCCAAAATATCTCGATCATCATTAATTTGCATATCCATGGATATATCCATAAACTCTCTATACAATTAACACCCTCACGCTTTTTAGGGCACCAAAATTTCAGATAATCAATCACAGTACAGTCTACGACGTTATACTAGTCCCCATATACGATGAATCACATTGCCCTATATCAACTAATTGTCTCATAACCTTTACTGGAACATTTCACTAAATATTGCCACATCTCCAATTCAAAACAATATGATTAACACTTATGTTGAGCAGTTCTCTAAATGTCTTTTTCACAATCATCAGTCATACTTTTCACTCATTTCTCCTCAAACCTTTTGTCATTTCTGGATAGATCCAGCACTCAGTTAATTCTCAATAACTTTCTCAGTTTCATTATAACATATTCTGACACATGTTCCTTTATCCAAAATTTCCCTTACAGCTCAAGAATCCTATTACACAATGGATTCCTTACATTCACATAATGCACATTTCCTCAAGAATGATTCTCTCTCACACTTAAGTTTTCACTGAGTCAGTCTCCCAATAACAACTTTTCATTCATTACAAATTTATCTCCAGATTATCCTTTCATTGCTAAATTCTCCGCTTATAATCATCTGCTCGACTCGGTATCCACTACGTGAGCCAGTGACCTCACTACATCCCTACATCAATCTCAGCACTCAAACCGCTTCGGGCCGACCAACTAGGCACTCTATACGTGCCTTTCCTAATACAAATCGTATTCCTAAAGGAGTACTTACCACTAACTCATACAAGAACCTCTATCTATTCTCATGCAAATATATGGTTAATGCAAGGCAATAAAGAAAATAAACAAATCCAATACCCAATAATACATATGCTTCAAACCAAAATTAGAAGCATACCGCTATAACATCCGGGAAACACGGGTCTCCCCGCCGAGTCATGGCATAGACCCTAGCTTGAGGTTGCCGCTCACCGCTCGCACCTCCGATCTCACCATCGATTCTCTGCTCCGCCTCGGCCTCTCCATCCAAATCCACCACCATCGCTTCTGCAGACCGCAGGTATCGCTATCAGATCTTCCAATCGTAGTAGATCGGGCTCCCATAGTCATCAAGGCGATTCCGACTAAGTGGTCCATCGAGCCACATCTCAAACAAGCTCCGCACAGCCACCGACACTCTCCACTATGCCTCTTGCCACAATGCTCACATAAAGGAGCAGATCGCTCAAGCTCGCATTGCCGCAACCACTACCACCAGTACAAAACTATCTCTCGGCCATGACCGACTGTTCGCCTCTCCAAAGCAGATCTAAAGGGCTGCTATGGCACTTGTTATACCCCCACGAGCATTGTCCTGGCTGTTATGGGTCTCTTATTCCGGTTTCTGACGGTCTCGACCACATTCTGCCTCAAGAATCGCTTCTATCCTCACCGCCGCAGCCTTAGCTCAATAAAATTACCCATGTCGACTGGCCGACGGCACGGATCTCCCAATCAATCCGCCCTCAAAATGCCGACACCGTCACCAGAATAATCAATGTCGAGGCATAACCCATCACCATTAAATCAGACCTCATAGTCGGCCACACCATCATCATCCTGCCTCGCCTAAGAACTCTTGCATCTTCATTTCGAGATAGACCTTGGGCATGTAATTGTCCCTAAGGCCCTCGAAAATCATCCCATGTCGATGTACGGGCCCGTGGTACCGCCGAATAGCCCTCCACCATCGATATGTCAGCCCTAAAGAAGAGACATCGATAATCAAATCGCTCATCCGGTCACACCATCCGATCGAGGACTCGCCATCCTTTCAAGCCATCCTCACCTCCGCAGGTCGGTTGCTACCATAGAAATCAATCGCCCCCTGCTTGCGCAGTCGATCATATCTTCGTTCCCATCTCACAGGAACTCGAGGAGGCAACTCCTCTGAATGAGGCATCGGGGACTCCCTACTAGCTCCTACTAATTCCAGGTCAGCTGGTAACTCAACTCGCTCTCCCATTACGGATGATCTAAAACAGAAGAGAAATTCCAATCAGTCTTGCTATTCTTTTACAGTGATTCCAACTCAATTTCACTAATCCCAAAGGATGTCAAACCATGCTCGATACCATTTAATGTAGCGCCTCACCCTGTGGTACACATCGGACGCCTTGACACGTATCCCACGATAAAGGTGCACTACCAGAACACTTTCACTAATATCCACATGGCATCGCAGTAATTAAATCACAATATAACAGAAAATCAGTACATTAAAATTTACAATATCAGTCTTCATACAGTCATCCAGTAGCAGAATAGACAAGTCTATCAGTTCCCTAAACAAAACCAAAAAGGGAAACTCATACAAGCATCTATCCTAAGTCATCCTCAAAAGCTAACCCAATGACCGACACATGTGCCATCGCGCTCTTGCCAAAGAAACACATGGCAGGAAAAGAATATCTTCAGAGCTAGGAGTCTACTCTATCAGTCCTGAAAAATATATTACAATTTTGGGTGAGTTTGCGAACTCAGCGAGAAACCTGTAGGAAAATCCCGGTGTGAGCATCACATGCCCACGGTGCGGAAAAAATTTTTTTTTTATTCCGGGACCTTCCCGAAAGCCAGGATCCATGTGTATATATATAACAAACTCAAACCGAACGACCAAAGGAGACCGTCTCTAATGGTATCCACGCAGAGATCGGAGAACCTAACCGGGACAAACCCTTTGACCCGGGAATAGCTAGAACAAATTAAAGACTGCTAGATCTTACCTTTGTTCTATGGAGAGCTTGGAAACAATGAAGAGAAGGAGATGAAGAAGATTGAAGAAGAGAGGAAGATGATACTGTGATGCTTCCAAAGCAAGCATTGAAAACTTTCTTTTTCATCTTCATCTTTTAAACCAACGAACATCACCAATCCTCTTCTTCAATTGCCACATGTCTTTAACCTTTAAAGACTATAATATGTTAAAGGTGGAGGTCCATCCACATATGGCCTTTATATATATATATATATATATATATATAAAGTTAAACTTTTAAGACTCCATCATCTCCTTCCACGTGCATATATATATATATTAATTAATTCTTTAATTAATTAATTAATTATATATATATAAATAAATGCTGAAGTGGTCCAGTCACACTAGGGTCGGTCCTACCGGCCTACCTGGTCCCGGTATGGGAAAAACCCCCGGAAACGTTTTTCAGCAATATGAATGTCGCGATCTCATCGGAACATATCTCGATCTCATCGGGTTCCAATTAATCCTGTTGCTCTCCATATATTGGAACTCTGTCCAAAACTATTTTACGAGTTCTCCGAGACACTCTTATGCGTGTGACCCATTAGGTTCCCGGTTATGTTGGCCACTTAGATTAACACTTAATCTAAGCAAGTCATGAGCGGTATCTAGCAACACATCATGACCCCCAATTGACCGGAAAGTAATTGGTTTGAAGAATGAATATATATTCATCATGGACCATATCACGAACCCTTCCATAGACAATTACCGTGCAATTAGTCCTTTCACCATCCTATACCCCACTTGGTTATGAGTATGGGCAATGTGTTAACTCACTAGATCGACTACGCCAAATCTAGTCCAAGTGATTTCAGTTCTTATCCCGGGACTCATTACTTTATATGTTATCAAGACATTCTTCACGACATACATACTCCTACCAGAGATTTCTAAGTAATGACCCGACAAGAGGCCATGGGTATCATCTTCGCTATCACGTAAGTGGTGAATCCTCTATTGGCTACTCAATTACCTTCAATACCTCAAACTGCACTCCAAGCACCACCCTATGAGCGACCTCTATAAGGCAACAAGGAATGAAGTCAAAGCACGTAATCAAGATTCAAGATATCCTCGAGCACCTCAAGTCTAAGGATACTTGCACCATTGCTATGATGAGATTATCACCGACATTAGAATAGGACATCCATGTGATGATCTCATGGTAGTCATCCAATGTACTTACTACCTCTAGTAAGCATCCACATCTCAACCCTAAATATCTCATATTTACAGCTTCGAGATCCACCGCTGATCAAATCAAGGAGCATGAGATGTGTTAGTCTTCCGGATTACCATGTCCAGCCTCAAGAATCCTATGACTAGGATAATTTAGATAATGACATAATTGCACATGATAGGAATCTCAGAGGTGATCACATCATAATTTCCTTCATGCTATGTCATATATCATGGACTTCATTAATTTGATTACAGATCTATATCGCTCATAAATAATGAACAACAAATTAATGAAATATGCCTTTCTTTATTTATTTATAAAGATCTGTACACAATTTGTACAAAATGCGCTAAAGGCGATTGCCTTTAGGCACTACTCTAACAATCTCCCACTGACCTAAAGCCAATCGCCTTGATATCTAATACCATAGCGAGTACATGAGAATCAAAACTCTTTTGTGACAATGGCTTCACAACGGATCAAGAATATTCTCGCCAAGGAAACTCTCGATCCGACATCACCACGCCCTATGATCTCCTTATCAAATGATATCTGCATGAGTACGTGTTTGGATCGTTGATGAGACCTTGGTTCCTTCGCTCGCATAATAGCCCCATTGTTGTCACAATACAATCAGATGGGCCCATCATCGCTAGGAACCACACTAAGTTCAAGAATGAACTTCTTGATCCAAACCGCCTTTGTTTATTCAAGCGGCAATATACTCGCCTCGGTTGTTGAATCGACGATCGCCTCTTGTTTGAACTCTTCCAACCGATCGCCTGCCGCTCAAAGTGAATACATAACCTGATTGGGATTTGGAATCATCCTTATCGATTGAAAATCGCATCAGATACCCGCCACCGAGATCTCCATCCCCATATATCAAGAAAACATCCTTAGTGCTTCGCAAGTACTTAAGGATATTCTCGACACCACCCAAAGGACCTCACCAGATCCGATTGGTATCCGCCGTAACATTTAGAGCATATGATACATCGAGTCTCGTATATAGCATAACATACATGATAGATCCCGCCACGATGTATATGGGATCATATTCATGCGCATCCTCTCATCTTGTGTCTTAGACACATAGATTTCGAGAGTGTTATCCCATGAGTCACGGAAGGTACCTCTCTTGATTACTCCATGCTAAAACTCTTTAGCATCTTGTCTATGTACGTTGATTGTGAAAGACCAAGCAACCTTTTTGATCTATCTCTATAGATCCTTATCCCAAGGTTATAAGTTGCTTCACCAAGGTCTTTCATGGCAAATTGTTTGACAACCAAATCTTGACTGATTGCGAGATAGAGACATCATTTCCTAGTAATAATATGTCATCCACATATAGCACAAGGAATACGATTGCAATCCCATTGACCTTCTTATACACACAAGATTCATCCGGATTTTGTGAGAAACCAAACTCTTTGATTACCTCATCAAAACGGATATTCCAACTCTGGATGCTTGCTTCAATCCATAGATGGATTTCGAAGCTTGCATACCTTTTCGCCATCATAGAGGTGAAGCCCTCGGTTGTGTCATATACACATCCTCGCCTAGATTTCCATTTAGAAAGTCGTTTTCACATCCATTTGCCATATCTCATAATCATAATGAGTGGCAATGGCTACGAGTATTCTAATAGATTTAAGCATTGCTCTCGGATCAAGGTCTCGTCAGTAGTCAACTCCTTGTCTTTGATTTAAAACCTTTAGCCACAAGCCTTGCTTTATAGGTAATTACATTACCATCCATGTCGGTTTTCTTTTGAAAACCCATTTACACCCTATGGGTTTTATTCCTTCGTGCATCAACCAAAGTCCATACTTGGTTTTCATACATGGAATCCATTTCGCCCGCATGGCATGAAGCCATTTCGAGACTCAACTCTTCGTAACCTCTTCATAGGTAGTAGGCTCATCATCTTCTATGAGCAATACGTCATCCTGCTCATTCACGAAAATCCATATCTCTCGGGAACAGAGCGTATTCTACGTGACTCACTGAACTTCGTGTGTTGTAGAAGGTTGAATCTGCACTTCATCTGTATGAGTTACGCTTTAGGTTCGTGCAGCGGATTGATCTGTCACAAGATCTTGAACTTCTTCAAGTTCAATTTTGCTCCCACCGCCTTCTTGTAAAAGAAACTCTTTCTCTAAAGACAGCATGCTTTGAAACAAACACCTTTTGTTCCTCAAAGAAGTAGAATTGATATCCCATTGTTTCTTTAGATATCCTACTTAACAAACACTTGTCGGACTTTGCATCAAGTTTATCCGACAGAGTCCGTTTCACATAAGCGGACAGCCCCAAACTTTCAAATGAGTAAGATAGGGTCTTTGTTAGTCCACATCTCATATGGAGTAACATCAATCGCTCTTTGATGGGACTCTGCTTAGCAAGTAAACAAATGTCTCGATTGCATACCCCAAAAGGATTTTGGTAACTTTGAAAGCCCATCATTGATCGTACCATGTCTAACAAGGTTCGATTTCTCCTTTCTGCCACACCATTATGCTGTGGTGTGTAAGGAGGATTCCATTGAGATAAATCCCATTATCTCTGAGATAATCCAAAAACTCTTGGTCTAAGTATTCCCCACCACGATCAGATCGTAATGTCTTGATACTTTTCCCAAGTTGGTTTTCTACTTCATTTCTGAATTGTTTGAACTTTTCAAATGCTTCAGATTTGTATCTCATCAGATACAAGTACCCATATCGAGAATAGTCATCGATAAAGGTAATGAAGTAAAGATAACCACTTCTAGCATGGATGGACATCGGACCACATACATCCAATATTAGGTCTAATACTCCAATCGCTTGCTCACCCTTTCCTTAAAGGGTAACTTAGTCATCTTGCATAATAAACAAGATTCGCATGTGTCATATGATTCATAATCAAATGACCCTAAACTACCACTCTTATGGAGCTTAGCTATCGCCTCTCATTTATATGGCCAAGGCGACAATGCCATAAATAAGTTGATTTTAAATTATCTCGCTTATGTCTTTTCGTGTCATTGACATTCATAATTGGATGTGACATATCTAATATGTAAATTCCATTGTATAAAGTACCAAGACCATAAAGCATTCCATTCAAACTAATAGAACAACCATTGTTACTAAAAGTCAAACGAAACCAAATTCTATTTAAACAAGAAATGTATAATATGTTCTTTGTTAATACAGTACAAAATAAAAATCATCCAATTTAATTACAAGCCCAAAGGGGAGTGACAAAAAGTAAGTGCCTACGGCTAATGCAAAGAACTCTTGCTCCATTTCCCACACGCAGTTCTACCTCTCCTTCATGAGTCATCTCATCGTCCCCGAGGCCCTCGTGATATCATTGCATATGTGAGCCACAACCGTATCTAATACCCATATGTTATGATCGTAAACAAGATAACCTCAATGATAAACATACTCAAGAAGTCGAGGCATCCGATGCCTTCTTACGCTTCAGCTTCTTCCAGATAGACTTTATAGCTTTAAACTTCCAAAGGGCGGTCTTGCCACAATGGAAACAAGTCCCTTTGGAGCAGCCTCTTTGGTTTTCTTCTTGGCTATACTTCCTTTTGGTTTCTAGACCTTTTCTTCTTCTCGCTTTTTCTTTGAACCGAAGAAGAGTCCACCATCAAGACTTGCTTGTTATCTTTCTTGATAGCTTGCTCATTGCCTTGAGCATATTGATCAACTCGTGGATTGTTGTGGATACTTGGTTCATCCGATAGTTTAACACAAACCGTGAATAACTATCGACATCCAACCGTAATTAAGTCAATACTTAATTCATAATCCATGACAAAACCTAAGACGGCCAATCTCTCAATATACCCATTCATCTTCAGTGCATATTGCACTGCAGATGAACCTGGAGTCATCTTAGTAGTAAAGAGTAGCCTCGAGGTCTCGAACCTTTCAGACCGAGCTTGCTCATCAAACAGCTCCCTAAGATGAAACACTATGGTATGAGCATCCATAGACTCATGCTGCTTCTGCAGCTCAGGTGACATTGAGGCAAGCATAATGCAGGTAGCCATGTCACTGTCTTTAAGATGCTTCGATATGCTTTCGATCCTCATCAAGCATCAACGATAGAGTGGATCGTGAAGTGGAACATCTAGATATATCCCAGCCCTCGCACACGAGAACAATTCTCAGATTTCTTAGCCAATCAAGAAAATTTGGTCCAGTTAATTAGTTCGAGTCCATTAGTTAGCGCTAGTTCACACTTGAAGTCATCTTCAATCAACCTTAAGGGATAGAGAGAAAGAATGTTAGAATAGAATAGATGCATAATCATAAGGACTTGCATGATATACATATGGCTCCCACTAGTTTCATAGAATCCATAACCCTCAGTACGAATCCAAGAAACATTATGACACAATGTCCTAGTGGGTCGATATCCGACATTCCTAAAAATGACCTTGGGTTTGCCCAACAAGCTACCTTAGTTCAATCGGTAGGTATCGGTCATACCAATTGCATCATAGATAGATATCCAACATTCCTAAAATGACCTTGGGTTTGCCCAACAAGCCACCTTAGTTCAATCCGCAGGTATCAATCATATCATTTCCATCTTAGGTGCAACTATCGACTAGTGCTATCAACTTTTGATGTATACACACACATTGGGTTATCAACTCTTGATGCGTGTACATCTGATGTACACTACCCAATTTCGCCTCTGTCCACGTTGACCTTGAGTTTACTCAACAAATCAACGCTTCTAGTGAAAATCGACCCATTAATCCGAAAATCTCATTTTCCATGGTTCGAACATATCCGTATAGAGTGAGCTTGGGTTTGCCCAACAACCCAACTCTATAAGAACTCTGGTTCTCCCCATATTAATGGAAGGCGCTAGTTTTCATATGATTTGAAGGTTTTCAGGTCTCATCTTCTTCTTCTCCAAGCGGTAGGATTATAGTCACTATGACTATATGGAATGATTTAGGGCATATGATCAATCACATTGAGTTTATACCTAAAATCATCCATCATCCCTCCTTTGCATGTTATAAGTCGACTTGTGTATGTATAAGTCGACCTATGCTTCTGTGTAAGTCGACTTATGCATGTGTAAGTCGACTTGTGCAACTGTGCATGAACAAGTCGACTTGTACCATTGTGCAAGTCGACTTATACGCTCATAAAGAGACTTTGACAAGTCGATTTGTACATTGTGTAAGTCGACTTATCCAAGCTTAAATTACTATCTAATCGCTAATTTCTCAATCCGTAGTTCAAATTCACAATACCAAGTGTAATACACATTATAATGATGTGCCAATGAAACACTTTCATTGTTTCTTACCATATATAGTCAAAACTATACATGAAGAATTTGAAATCAGTGAATACACTGTTATTCACTTGGATTTCCAAATAATTCGAGAATATCAAATTATCACCCTAAGTATCTCTAGGTAGTCTACACTTTATCAAGACTACTTCGGCACATGTCACAAAATTTGTGACGGCCAAAACAATCAAGATAAGGGAATATACTAATGAGACGCTAATGAGACACATTTGACATCCGAAAATTATTTGGAAACCTAATTTCAAAAAATTCATTTAGGCAAGCATACAACATAAATTTAACACATTTTTAATCACATTAAAAATGATCCAAGGCATTGGAACTGAAATCTACACAATTTCTTAGTTCAAACAAAAACAAAACAACTCCAGCAATTTTCTCAAAATTGCCAAGTTCTATGTTTTGCTTGAAAAACCCATTGAAACAGTTTCAATAAATTCTGAGAAAATTAAAGAGGTCACTAAATGTTCCCAACATGCTCCATGAATGTTTTCAGGATTTATTTCCATCAAAAACTCATTCAACCTCAGCAACAAAGCCAATACAAAATCTGTGTTCCTTAACACAGCTATTCCCAGCAGCACACAATAAATTCTCAAATAAATAGTAAATCACCTCGAAAACAATTTTCCATCCACATAGACATTCATAAACATCTTAGGGACATGTAGGTGAAAGAAAATATGAAAACAAAATTTTCTACAATTTATTCTCGAATTTATAGGCATGCCTGTTCAGTGAATGTGCACAAAGACAGCACCCAGCACATTAGGGAATAAATTAGCAAAACCAAATCAAATCACATTGATAAATTCCGGGCATCCACAGACATATGCAACAACATCTTGTGAACATATCTGGGCAAGAAAATTTCAAAAAATATATCTCATACTGAATTCAAAATTCAACACATACAACATGCATCATCATCACAAGCTATAACAACTCCGACCTAGTCATGGTTTCGTTGTTATATACGACACAAGTGGCTCTGATACCACTGTAGGAAAATCCCGGTGTGAGCATCACATGCCCACGGTGCCGAAAACAAAATTTTTTTATTCCGGGACCTTCCCGAAAGCCAGGATCCATGTGTATATATATAACAAACTCAAACCGAACGACCAAAGGAGACCGTCTCTAATGGTATCCACGCAGAGATCGGAGAACCTAACCGGGACAAACCCTTTGACCCGGGAATAGCTAGAACAAATTAAAGACTGCTAGATCTTACCTTTGTTCTATGGAGAGCTTGGAAACAATGAAGAGAAGGAGATGAAGAAGATTGAAGAAGAGAGGAAGATGATACTCAGATGCTTCCAAAGCAAGCATTGAAAACTTTCTTTTCATCTTCATCTTTTAAACCAACGAACATCACCAATCCTCTTCTTCAATTGCCACATGTCTTTAACCTTTAAAGACTATAATATGTTAAAGGTGGAGGTCCATCCACGTATGGCCTTTATATATATATATAAATATATATATAAAGTTAAACTTTTAAGACTCCATCATCTCCTTCCACGCATATATATATATATATATATATATATATATATATTAATTAATTAATTATATATAAATAAATGCTGAAGTGGTCCAGTCACACTGGGGTCGGTTCTACCGGCCTACCCGGTCCCGGTATGGGAAAAACCCCCGGAAACGTTTTTCAGCAATATCAATGTCGCGATCTCATCGGGACATATCTCGATCTCATCGGGTTCCAATTAATCCTGTTGCTGTTCCATATATTGGAAATCATCCAAAACTATTTTACGAGTTCTCCGAGACACTCTTATGCGTGGACCCATTAGGTTCCCTGTTATGTTGGCCACTTAGATTAACACTTAATCTAAGCAAGTCATGAGCGGTATCTAGAAACACATCATGACCCCCAATTGACCGGAAAGTAATTGGTTTGACGAATGAATATATATTCATCATGGACCATATCACTAACCCTTCCATAGACAATTACCGTGCAATTCGTCCTTTCACCATCCTATACCCCACTTGGTTATGAGTATGGGCAATGTGTCAACTCACTAGATCGACTACGCCAAATCTAGTCCAGTGATTTCAGCTTCTTGTCCTGGGACTCATTACTTTATATGCCATCAAGACACTCTTCACGACATACATACTCGGCTAGAGATTTCTAAGTAATGACCCCGACAAGAGGCTATGGGTATCATCTTCGCTATCACGTAAGTGGTGAATCTTCTATTGGCTACTCAATTACCTTCAATACCTCAAACTGCACTCCAAGCACCACCCTATGAGCGACCTTTATAAGGCAACAAGGAATGAAGTCAAAGCACGTAATCAAGATCAAGATATCCTCGAGCACCTCAAGTCTAAGGATACTTGCACCATTGCTATGATGAGATTATCACCGACATTAGAATAGGACATCCATGTGATGATCTCATGGCGGTCATCCAATGTACTTACTACCTCTAGTAAGCATCCACATCTCAACCCTAAATATCTCATATTTACAGCTTCGAGATCCACCGCTGATCAAATCAAGGAGCATGAGATGTGCTAGTCTTTCCGGATTACCGATGTCCAGCCTCAAGAATCCTATGACTAGGATAATTTAGATAATGACATAATTGCACATGATAGGAATCTCGAGAGTGTGATCACATCATAATTTCCTTTATGCTATGTCATATATCATGGACTTCATTAAATTGATTACAGATTCATATCGCTTCATAAATAATGAACAACAAATTAATGAAATATGCCTTTCTTTATTTATTTATAAAGACTGTACAAAAATTTGTACAAAATGTGCTAAAGGCGATTGCCTTTAGGGCACTACTCTAACAAAACCATCATCGATGGTTCACTCAAATTAGGCATTACGCGATCGCAGACAAAGACAAAGACAAGATTAGTCAATTAACGGTATCGTACACTAATTTCATAGATATCTGAAGAGTTTACATTGCATCACAGCCATGATGTTTATAATACGATCTAAATCATACATAACGATTTACGATGTCATGTCACGATTCGCGATATGCATCGCGATTTACAATAATACTAAACAATTGCAGATCATATTGCGCTTTCTGAAGAATCATGTCGTCATGTAATCATTCATTGTCACAACTTAGTCATTCATGTGTATGCAATGCATATGAGACTCTTTTCCAGTTATTCAGTGTTGTGCCCAAGTGCTCAACAAGAAATGTAGGGACGCGTCAGTGATTTCTCCCTCGCATAAGCCCTCGGCCAAGACAAAGTTGAAGCTCTAGGCTCTTTTCAGTGATATTAGCAACTTGGGACACGTCCATTATCTGATCATGCATTTATGCATGCGGTCGATCTTTCGAGAATTTACAAAGTATGGCTATAAGCCCAAGATTGCGAAGATTCAAGAATCGCTATGATATGGCTATAAAAGCTCAAGATTCGCCCAAAGTCACGTAATGAAGATCGATTCAGCCAAAGAAAAGCGCAATCCAATCGCACACTTTTCAAAGAGTCATGCGATCATACGGTACAACTCACATTGAGCACACTTGTACAAATACTAGCACATGTATATCACTTCACTCGCTATCTTAATCGTAACACCGACTCATAACTCTTTACACCGATTCACATTCACTAATGCTCACATTCACTCACAATCGTAACACTTATTCATAATTGCAGACATTTATTTCACACATGTATCACTCACATTGTCAATTTAATCACACATATCACAAAGACATTTTATCACACAAGGATTGAGGAACCAACTAGGTTACTCACCAGAATAACTCGAAGCTATCGTTCGAAGTCTCGGCAATGTCCGTGGAACGACGGTCCAACGGTGCCTCTATAACAGTAAAGTAAAGTCCATTATTAATTGCTCAATTAACTAATTCAAGAATGCATATGTCTCGTAGAAATGGTGTACAATGCATATTCACGCTTTCCGTGCAAATACCCAAATTGATATCCTATGCTCAATTTCAACTTTCCACTCAATTGGATCAACACCGATTTGGTTCAATCCTCAATGCAGATTAAATTTTCTCAATTCATATACCCTATAACAATTTCATATCCATCACCAAATTATCCAAAGAAAATCTCAATTAGAACTCCAATTGTCTCAATTCGTAACTTAGATCACACTATAACCCATAATTAACCTTAATCTCAAGAATCGCACCATTTCAATTAAATTCCAACTCTCAATTTTTCCTTAATGGTAGACCTCTTTCCCTAGTTCACAAGAATCGAGAATCACCTCAATCGAGGTCTACACCATAAGTTATGTCCAATAAACCCACATATATATATTCAATCAGAAAATTGACCCTTTCGTCGCGACCTACGCCCCTTCGTTGCGACGTGGAACGGTCGCTCGTCGCGACGTGGAGGCCGCTCGTCGCGTCGCACAAAACCATGCTCGTCGCGACGTCTACCCGAGCTCGTCGCGACTAATAAGTTTAATTAAATCTAATTACTCGTCGCGACGAAGCCCTAACACTTCTGTGCTCGTCGCGATGTGCGAAGACCAGATCGTCTTCTCCGATCGATCTTTCGCCATTAATACACTTAAAACCTCCATTAAACACTCCAACTACCAAATCTAACCCAATAAATGCCATAAAATACTCAAATAACCAAGAATAACAACATTAAACTATAGAAACTTACCAATCAAGAATCAAACCAGAAAACCTAAAATCCTTCAAAACCCACGATCAAACACTCTCCAAGCTTCTAACCTTCACCAATCACTATAGACATGTTAGTCTAACACATCGAGGGAAAACCATAGGAAAGATCAAAGAATCCTCACCCAAGGAGGAAATCAAGACACCGTCAAGGAGAAGAAGAAGAAACGATTTTGCTATGCCTTAGGGATTTCTCACACTTAACTTAGCTATATATATATATATAGACATAGTCTCCAAATCAGTCCAAATTTCAGTCCAATCGCCCGAATATTTATAATTCGATCACCACAAACCAAATCAATTCGATTAATTCCAATTCACAATTAAATACCGAAAATCATGAATGCATGTACAATGAATAAATAAATATGCATATGCAGAGACCGCCTCTATAATTAAAGGCCAGAGTATGCTCAACAAGAATACAAGAAAGCCTATCACCATCCCAATATTACCATAATGCCCTTGCTAACAGTAACGGATGTTACAATTCACCCCTCCTTATAAAAATTTCGTCCTCGAAATTTCATATACAGTGAATCAAGAGGATAGGAGAATTAATCCACTCTTTTCTATTCTGATTCTCACTCATATTCTTATCAATATTCGCAATTCCTTACATTCAATACTAGAAACACATTTATCATTTCTTAACTCTGTTTCCCAATCCAGTCCATATATTTTAAACCACTTTACCAATCTATTTACATGATCCACGTAGAGGCCATTTAATAACTAATTTAGTTTCCTTATCAATTCGACTCATTGTCATAAACCGATCGCCAACCCCTATTACGATTCACTTCACTATCATCATTATCTTAAGTCACTCATAGTCTTCGACTATGTTCAGACAATCTCAACTGACTCCAAGGATATTAGTCTCACATTTGCCTCAGCAGTTACATTCATTATTCATTCCCAATTAACTATTCGATTTCACTCTCTAAACCTTTGATTACTCTTTCGGTACATTCTTGATGAAACACAACACTTCATCGATTCCTTAAAATTCTCTAACAGTCTCTTTGGCGGTAAAATACATACTTCACAATACAGTCATAAATACCATTTCCTCAAAAGTTGACTTCCATAAAAATTTCCCAATACTGCTTTGTAATTTTCTCAATCGCCAATTTATTTTGCCACCTTTTATACACAATTTATTTGGAATTCCGATAACTCATATTACTTTTTTTTTTGCCCTTCACCAATTTGTCAATCATCATTTAACAATAACACAGTTATACGCTATTGAATTTCTGCTCAGTCCATTTAATTTCATGCCTACGTTAACTTTGCAACTATTCAGTCATTTAATCTCTTTTGCAAATCAGTCAAATTCCCAAAATATCTCTATCATCATTAATTTGCATATCCATGGATATATCCATAACCTCTCTATACAATTAACACCCTCACGCTTTTTAGGGCACCAAAATTTCAGATAATCAATCACAGTACAGTCTACGACGTTATACTAGTCCCCAGATACGATGAATCACATTGCACTATATCAACTAATTGTCTCATAACCTTTACTGGGACATTTCACTAAATATTGCCACATCTCCAATTCAAAACAATATGATTAACACTTAAGTTGAGCGCTTCTCCAAATGTCTTTTCACAATCATCACCATACTTTTCACTCATTTCTCCTCAAACCTTTTGTCATTTCGGATAGATCCAAAGACTCGCTTAATTCTCAAAACTTTCTCGCCATTATAACATATTCGACACATGTTCCTTTATCCAAAATTTCCTTACAGCTCAAGAATCCTATTACACAATGGATTCCTTACATTCACATAATGCACATTTCCTCAAGAATGATTCATCTCTCACACTTGAAGTTTTCACTAGAGTCGTCTCCCGATAACAACTTTTCATTCATTACAAATTTATCTCCAGATTATCCTTTCATTGCTAAATTCTCCATTATAATCATCTGCTTGACTCCAGATATCCACTACGTGAGCCAAGTGACCTCACCACGTCCTACATCAATCTCGTGCACTCAAACCGCTCGGTCGACCAACTAGGCACTCTATACGTGCCTTTCCTAATACAAATGATTCCTAAAGGAGTACTTACCACTAACTCATACAAGAACCTCTATCTATTCTCATGCAGCCTATATGGTCAATGCAATGGCAATAAAGAAAATAAACAAATCCAATACCCAATAATACATATGCTTCAAAACCAAAATTAGAAGCATACCCGCTTATAACATCCGGGAAACACAGGTCTCCCCGCCGAGTCATGGCATAGACCCTAGCTCGAGGTTGCTTGTCACTGCTCGCACCCTCCGATCTCACTCATCGATTCCTCCGCCGCCCTCTCCATCCAAATCCACCACCACCGCTTTCACAGACCGTGGTATCTGCTACAGATCTTTCAACGTAGTAGACTAGGCTCCCATGGGCAGTTCTGGACTAGGTGGTCCATCGAGCCACATATCAAACAAGCTCCAGACGGCCACCGACACTCTCCACTATGCCTCTTGCCACAATGCTCACATAAAGGAGCAGACTGCCCTGAAGCTTTGGCATTGCTGCCACCACTACCAGTCTGTACAAAACTATCTCTCGGCTCATGATCGGACTGTCTGGCCTCTCCAACAGATCTAAAGGGCCTACTATGGCACTTGCTATACCCCCTACGAGCATTGTCCTGGCTGTTGCGGGGTCTCTTATTTCTGGTCTCCTGACTAGTCTCAGTCACATTTTGTCTCAGTAACTGTTCTATCCTCACTGCCGCAGCCCTTAGCTCAATAAAATTACCCATGTCAGATCTGGCCAGTCGGGTACGAATCTCCCAATTGAGTCCGCCCTCAAAATGCCGACACCTGTCAGCTTCCATAACAATCAATGTCGAGGCATAACCCATCAGTTCATTAAACTGTACCTCATAGTCGGCCACATACCATCCGTCATCCTGCCTCGCCTAAGAACTCTTGCATCTTCATTTCCAGATAGACCTTGGGCATGTAATTGTCCCGAAGGCCCTCGAAAATCATCCCATGTCGATGTATGGCCTCGTGGTATCGCCGGAATGATCCTCCACCATCGATATGTCGGGCCTCAAGAAGAGACATCGATAATCAAATCGCCATCCGGTCACAATCCATCCGATCGAGGACTCGCCACCCTTTCAAGCCATCCTCGGCCTCCGCAGGTCTGGTGCTACCATAGAAATCAACCGCCGCCAAGTAGCCGATCATATCTTCGCTCCTGCCTCACAGAACTCGAGGAGACAACTCCTCCGAATGAGGCATCGGGACTCCTACTAGCTCCTATCGATTCCGGGATACCGGTAACTCAACTCGCTCTCCCATTACTGGATGACCTAAAGCAGACGAGAAATTCCAATCGCCTTGCTATTCTTTACAAAGGATTCCAACTCAATTTCACTAATGCCAAAAGATGCCAAACCATGCTCTGATACTACTTAATGTAGCGCCCCCTCACCGCAGGGTACACATCGGGATGCCCGACACGTATCCCACGATAAAGGTGCACTACCAGAACAATTTCACTAATATCCACATGGCATCGCAGTAATTAAATCACAATATAACAGAAAATCAGTACATTAAAATTTACAATATCAGTCTTCATACAGTTATCCAGTAGCAGAATAGACAAGTCTATCAGTTCCCTAAACAAAACAAAAAAGGGAAACTCATACAAGCATCTATCCTAAGTCATCCTCAAAAGCTAACCCAGCTGACCGACCTGTGTGCCATCGCGTCTCTTGCCAGCAACTCGCACGGCAGGAAAAGAATATCTTCGGAGCTAGGAGTCTACTCTATCAGTCCTGAAAAATATATTGCAATTTTGGGTGAGTTTGCGAACTCAGCGAGAAACCATCATCGATGGTTCACTCAATTAGGCATTACGCGTATCGCAGACAAAGACAAGACAAGATTAGTCAATTAACGGTATCGTACACTAATTTCATATTATACTGAGAGTTTACATGATTGCATCATAGTTTATGAGTTTATAACGACTACAAAATCATACATAACAGTTTACAGTGTCATGTCACGATTCGCGATATTATATGCGAGCTTACGAATAACTAAACAATTGCGTATCATATTGCGGTTTCTGATAAATCATGTCGTCACGTAATCACTCATTGTCACAACATAGTCATTCATGTGTATGCAATGCATATGAGACTCTTTTCTAGTTATTCAGTATTGTGCCCAAGTGCTTAGTCAAGAAAGCGGTAGGGACGCGGCTGTGATTTTCTCCCTGCTAAGGGCTAAGCCAAGATGCGATGTTCGAGCTCTAGGCTCTTTTCAAAGGATATTAGCAACTTGGGACACGCCCATTATCCGATCATGCATTTATGCATGCATGCGATGTTCGATAATTTACGGTGTATGGCTATAAGCCCAAGATTGCGATATTCAAGAATCGCTATGATATGGCTATAAAGCCCGATATTGATTCGCCCAAAGGTCACGTAATAAAGACAGCTTCATTCGATTCAAGAAAAGCGCAATCCAATCGTACACTTTTCAAGAGTCATGCAAATCATACGGTACAATTCACATCGAGCACACTTACACAAATACTAGCACATGTATATCACTTCACTCGCTATCTTAATCAGAACACTGACTCATAACTCTTTACACTGATTCACATTCACTAATGCTCACATTCACTCACAATCAGAACACTTATTCATAATTGCAGCACATTTATTTCACACATGTATCACTCACATTGTCAATTTAATCACACATATCACAGCACATTTTATCAAACAAGGATTGAGGAACCAACTAGGTTACTCACCTGTAACTTCCGAGCTACTGCCTGGAAGTCTCAGCAATGTCCGTGGAACAACGGTCCAACGGTGCCTCTATCACAGTAAAGTACAGTCCATTACTAATTGCTCAATTAACTAATTCAGTAATGCATATTTCTCAGAGAAATGGTGTAGAATGCATATTCACGTTTTTCGGTGCAAATACCCAAATTCGATATCCTATGCTCAATTTCAACTTTCCACTCAATTGGATCAACACTGATTTGGTTCAATCCTCAATGCAGTTAAATTTTCTCAATTCATATACCCTATAACAATTTCATATCCATCACCAAATTATCCAAAGGAAAATCTCAATTAGAACTCCAATTGTCTCAATTCAAGACTTAGATCACACTATAACCCATAATTAACCTTAATCTCAAGAATCGCACCATTTCAATTAAATTCCAACTCTCAATTTTTCCTTAATGGTAGACCTCTTTCCCTAGTTCACGAAGAATTGAGAATCACCTCAATCGGAGGTCTACACCATAAGTTATGTCCAATAAACCCACATATATATATTCAATCGTAAAATTGACCCTTTCGTCATGCGACGTGGAGGCCGCCATCGCGTCAAGACAAAACCATGCTCGTCGCGACATGGAAACCACTGTCGTCGACGCTCACCCGAGCTCGTCGCGACTAATAAGTTTAATTAAATCTAATTACTCGTCGCGACGAAGCCCTAACACTTCGTGTTCGTCGCGATGTGCGAAGACCGATCGCCTTCTCCGATCGATCTTTCGCCATTAATACACTTAAACCTCCATTAAACACTCCAACTACCAAATCTAACCCAATAAATGCCATAAAATACTCAAATAACCAAGAATAACAACATTAAACTATAGAAACTTACCAATCAAGAATCAAACCAGAAACCCTAAAATCCTTCAAAACCCACGATCAAACACTCTCCAAGCTTCTAACCTTCACCAATCACTATAGACATGTTAGTCTAACACATTGAGGGAAAACCATAGGAAAGATCAAAGAATCCTCACCTAAGGAGGAAATCAAGACACCGTCAAGGAGAAGAAGAAGAAACGATTTTGCTATGCCTTAGGGTTTCTCACACTTAACTTAGCTATATATATATATATAGACATAGTCTCCAAATCAGTCCAAATTTTAGTCCATCGGCCGATCGGTTTATAATTGATCGGTTCACAAACCAAATAATTCACCAATTCCAATTCACAATTAAATACCGAAAATCATGAATGCATGTACCAATGAATAAATAAATATGCATATGCAGTAGACCAGCTCCTCTATAATTAAAGGCCGAGTATGCTCAACAAGAATACAAGAAGCCTATCAGTTAGTCCCAATATTACCATAATGCCCTTGCTAACAGTAACGGGATGTTACACAAAGAGAAAGTCTTTTGAACGAAGTTGTGAAGAAAGCAAAGAGATCACCAAGAATTAGGACTCTGAGGCAAAAGGAAGAAAAGATTGCCAGAGAACAGATTCGAGAAGAAAATTTTAAATCTTGTGCACCCACTGCCACAAGATCCTTAGTCTCTATTCTGGAAGAAGATACGGCCAGAAAATCCAAAGAGACTGAAAGGAAGAGAAAAGCAACATCTGAGAAAAGAAAATCTCCAACGAAGAAATCATTAAAACTAACTGAAGCAGAGAAAAAGACTAAGAAGGTTAGTCGAAAAAAGATCATTTCAAATTCTTGAGGACGTTAGTCAATGAAAGAAACTATCAATACTGCTCAAGTAGAAATGTAGTCGAAAGGTTTACATTTCAGGATACCCCTATTGTTCAACAAGAAGAAGAACCAGCTAAAGAAAGCACGGTTCAGGAAACACCTGTTGCTCAACAGGAGGAGCCAGTAGAAGAAAGCCCGGTTCAGATGACTCCTAATGAAGCACATCAAGAAACAACAGCAGTATCAGATTCGGAGGATGATAAACCGTGTATAATGGTATACAACTACCACAAGTTTTTGAGGAAACAAAAGTTGAAGATCAAAATGGTGGAAGTAGTTACCAAACAGAAGACTGCTATTGCAATCGGTGTTCAACCAGTGAAGAAGATAGTAGCTGTGGTACAACCTATCGTGATTAATCATAACACATGGGAGTTACTCAAAAAAGACGAAAAGATCTTCTATGATACTTTGGGATTTGCTGCTACTATGCCATATCCTACAAAGCGTCCCTGCCATCCGTGTACTATTATCCCAATTACTAAAATACAGAGATAATGGTTGCACCAGATATACAACCAAGATACCCAAAAGATTTTACCAGGGGGAAATCAAAATTATATCCTGAAGATGATGCTAGTGATGATCTGTCCGCAGATCAAATTGCAGAAGAGGTGCGAAAAATTGATGAAGCATGCACGCCTGCATAGAAGTAAGATAAAGCGAGCTGCAGCCATACTTATAGTGAGGAAGATTGTCCAGTAGGGGGAAGAATAAGAACAGGAACATTTACTGAGTTCCTCGTTCAGACAGTTCTTCGTATTAGCCCTTTGTGTAATACGCTGTCTATTGAAGCACAAGCTCTACCCCTGCAAGGAAGACAGTTGCTGATGCTGCCTGCTCCTTTTGATTTAGATCTTCCTGAAGTTGAAACATTCATTCGTCCACCTACCTTTGAGATCAATGAAGACTACATCCCATCCTTTGATGCTTACACTACTTCAATTCCTTTCGCTTCTCCATCAGCAGAATTTAATCAAGCCTCTTCGTCGGTTGATCCACCAGATGAAGTTAGCAGATTACGAGGTGAACTCAACGATATGAAGGAGACGGTGAATGATCTGAGAAAGATGATAACAGAACTGTTGAAGACCCAGAATCGTTAATCATTTTTTATTATAACAAATAGGGGGAGAGCAGGAAAAGAAGATAATCAACAGAAAAGAAGAGGATGTTCAGACAAAGAAGGTGTGACCACAACAGACAAAGAAAGGAAAAAGATAAGTTTTTTTTCTACTTTGCAAAATCTGTAAATTTACTTTGTTCTGTTTTCTTTTCTTGTATGTAATTTGTTATATTCAAAAGGGGAGATTGTTAAGTCAAAATGACTTTACATAAAATGATTTTGATGTATAAAAACAAAGAGAGATCATATACAAGAAAACAAAACAGCAAGACGCAGACGCAAATACAAAGCGACGCAGACGCAAATGCAAAGCGAGCAGAATCAAATGCGAAGCGAATACGTATAAATACAAAGCAGACGCAGACGCAAATGCAAAGCAGACGCAGACGCAGACGCAAAGCAGACGTAGACGCAAATGCAAAGCAGACGCAGACGCAAATGCAAAGCAGACGCAGACGCAAATACAAAGCAGATGCAGACGCAAATGCAAAGCAGACGCCGACGCAAACGTAAAGCAGACGCAGACGCAGATGTGAAGCAGATGCAGATGAAGTAAAGAAACAGACGCAAGAGTCAGTTCGAGTTAGTTACAGAACTCAACTGATTAACCGTTTCTTTAAAGATTAAAGATTCAAGATTCAAGAATCAAGAAGCAGTTAGAGACGAAGGCTATAAATTCAAGTCAAAGTCGAAACCAAAAGTCACGATCTTAGAAAAATTACACAAAGTGAAAAGCGATTAAGTGCAAACTAGCCGAAAGTGCTATCTTCATCAGAATAAAGTGTTAAAATATTTTTCTGAAAAGAAAAGGTGTATGATAGCTGCAGAGGCTAAGTGTGAAAGAATACTTGGTTGTAGAGACACAAAGAGGCTCGTGAAAGAATACTTGTAACGATTCAAGAGATAGTGAAATCTCGTAAGAAACTCTGAGGACTGGACGTAGCCCACGGTTTGGGGTGGACCAGATAAATTCGCGTGTCTACCACTCTTACTCTCTATCTCGCTTTTTAGTTTCAAATTTTATCATTACTTATGCTCATATACATAGTATTGAGAATTTGATCAATCGAATAACTAAAAATTCTGTAAAGATTTTTTTATTCCTAACAAGTAATTCTGAAAAGATTTAAGAAGAGGGGAATACACAATTCAACCCCCCCTTCTCGTGCATTCTATTATTATTTTCTAAGTGCTGTATTAACGTGTGATTCATTTCACATTGATCCAACAATCTCCCCCTTTTTGATAATGAAAAAATATTTAGAAATTGAAAAGAAATTGAAAACAAGAAACTTGATCAAGGTTTTTAATCCTTTGCCTCGATGGTTAGTTTGTCTCCCCCTTAATTAATAAATCAATGGATTTAATAACCTTGTAAGAATTAATTGTATAAACAGAAGTTGAAATCAAGATAGTCTCAAATCAAAGACATTGTAACACACTCCCCCTCAATCAAGTGACTGTGACTAAAGGATACAAATTATCAATTTCCAATATTACTCCCCCTTTTTGTCATAATCAAAAACCAATATGAAAAATAGTAGCAATGGTAGTTCATAAACAAACAAAACATCAAACACAAATAGGAAAATAGATGCAAAGTCATTACTTAACAAAACAATCCAACTACTGGTAAATGTTTAAGATCAAAGGAATCATTTCAAAAAAATGTAAATCATTTCCTCTATCTCAGTTGACTTAGACACCAATTAGTCGACTAGAATGTTTCAAAACTCCAAATCAATCACATTTTAGCCCAAATGTAAATCATGAAGATGGAATCTTCAGATGTAATTGCACATTTGCCTCATATTTTGACCATTTGATATATTAATGAATGTAGCAAAAAAAAAATTCAACCAAAGGAATTTAAATCACACATACCAAGTCTCAATTTAATGTTCACAAACACTTTTCATTAAAAGAACTATCATCATGTAAATCAACAATATATATATTTCCATGTCTCAAACCAATGAAAGCAACATTTTCATCTTTTTTAACCACACAATGAGATGATTCAAATGTCACATTAAAATTCATATCACATAATTGAGAGACACTTAGCAAATTATGTTTCAAGTCATCAACAACCAATACATTGTGAATGGTAGGCAAAGGTTCCTTACCCACTTTACCAACACCAATGACTTTACCTTTTTTGTTGTCTCCAAATGTGACATATCCTTGATTCTTTGGTTTGATTTCTGCAAATAAGTTCTTGTCTCCACTCATATGCCTTGAACATTCACTATCAATGTATCATGTGTTTGGTGGATTTTCATTCCTTGCTTGTACCTATAACTGAAACATTCTTTCTTCTCATTGGTACCCAAGCCATTTTGGGTCCATTTTGGTTAGCCATATAAACCACATTAGGAGGTGTGGTACCTTTAATCACCCAATTTTCTTAACATTGATACATCTCCTAATACTTTTACAAGCAATTTCCATATGACCATCTTTCAAGCATCTAGCACATTTTGCAACTTTTCCATCCTTAGTAAATTTGAAATTAAAGAACAATCTCTATCAAAAGGATCATATTCTAAACCATGTTTAGAAATAGAATATCTTTGTAAGGATAACATCTTTTCAAACTTTTCATTCCCACCAGCAAATTTTTCAACCACATAAGAAAATTCATTTCTAAGTCTATCAAGCTCACAAGTAAGATTTTCTTTTTTAGCAAGGCATGTAGAGTTATCTTCCTTAGTGCAATCTCAATCATCAATAGTCTCATGCAAGAAACTATTTTCAATAAGTAATTCTCTTATTTTCTTTCTCAATTTTTTATTGATCTCAATAGCTTCTTCAAAATCAATTTGTAAAGCATTAAAAGAATCTTTAAGATCTTGATCAAAGAAAGTTACCTCATCTTCGTCATCACTTGTTGAGGAGCTATTAGCCATAAGCGCTAAGTTGTTTTCATCATTACTTTGGTATACTTCTTCATCATCACTCCAAGTGGCTACTAGGCTAGCTTTCTTTTTCCCTTTGTCATACTTATCATTTTTCTGGAAATTTGAAGTGGAAGATGAGCTTTTGTATTCTCTAGCATTGTTTTTCTTTTCTTCATAGCTTTTGGTCCTTCTTTCCATGGTGTACTTCTTTCTTTCTTCATTTCTTCCACCACTTAATTCTTTCCTCCTATTTTTGAGTAGTCCTTTGAACTTTCTCAAGTTTCTAGCATACATTGCTAGTTCTTCATCTTCTTCCTCTTCATCTAAATCTTCATCACTTTCATCAAGAGAAGAAACATTAGCTTTTAAAGCAATTGCATTTTGTAACTTACCTCTACCTCCTCTTGATTTGAGAATGATATCATAGTTTATGAGTGATCCCACCAAGGCATTGAATTCCAATTGATTGAGATCTTTGGACTCCATAATAGAGGTGACTTGAGAGTCCCATTCTTTCAGTAGTGAGCGAAGAATCTTCTTCACCTTTTCGCTATTCGTCATATGCTTTCCGAGGTTTCCTAATTCATTTATGATTTCTGCAAAATGATCAATCATAGTGGAAGTAGACCCACCTTCCTTCATGATAAACATTTCATAGTCACGAAGAAGCATGTTGATTTTTATCTCTTGAACTTGATTGGTTCCTTCATGAGTGATGTGTAGTCTCTCCCACATTTCTTTAGCACTCGTACATGAATTCACTCGATTTCTTTCCTTAACCGTGAGAGCACAATATATCAATTTCATAGCTTTTGCATTTATGTATGCTTGCTTCCAATCATTGTCGTCATACTCCAGCTTCGTTTTTACTCACCATTTTCTTTCAAAGGTGCTTGTGGACCGAAGATGATGATCTTCCAATATTCTACTCCCTCGCTTATAATATGATACTTCACAGGATTTTTCTAAGAAGAGTAGTTAGAACCATTAAATAAAGGAGGGCGATTATTAGTGTTACCTTCTTCCGCTAGATTGTTGTGTGCCATCCCTGGATACTTATGCTCTGATACTAATTGAAAACGATCTAGAAGTGGGGTTGAATAGATCTTTAAAGTTTTTTGTAAAATTCTACAATAAAATCAAAAGTTAATTCACACAAAAAGAATTTAAACAAATTAAATGTAAGAGTAGGGAAGAAGAGCAAACACTGTTTTTATAGAGGTTCGGTGCTAAGACCTACGTCCTCTACCTAAGCTTCCACTTAGGATTTGGCAAATCACTTTACTATACACTTTTTAGTTTAGTGTGAACTCTTACAACACCACTTGATTTTCGGCTCAAGCTACCTTTGCAATCGATTTATTTTTTGGCACAAATCCTACCAATACCACTTGATTTTCGGCTCAAGCTACCTTTACAATTGATTTGTCTTCCGAAACAAATCCTACCTTACAAGTGATTCTCCTCTAATCACTCAACTACTATTATTGTGAGGTAGGATTTGATAAAACATATTTGACCAAGCTAAGAGTTGTATGAGAGCAAATTCTTAAATCAATTGTAAAGGTAGGATTTGATAAAACATATTTGACCAAGCTAAGAGTTGTATGAGAGCAAATTCTTGGAACTATAGTAGTATACTTTGATTTCTACCTTGCTCCCATTTCCCTTGATATTTCTCTATTTATTTGCAGCCTCTTGGAAGATTATAGACATTAGGGATGTCCACTAGCCGTTCCTTGATTTCCTCCTTTCTATTTGTGATTAATTTACTTCGTCAGAATCAGTTTGCTGTACTTGTAAGTCGACTTGTCGTGGTGTGTAAGTTGACTTGTAACAACGATTTTCGTAAAACTTTATCTCCGCTCTTCTATAAGTCGACTTATGCAGTGTAAGTCGACTTGTAACCTTCGATAAGTCGACTTATAGTCTATTAGTCGACTTGTGTTGTTCTCAACCTGACAGATCTTGATATATTAGTCGATTTATGAATTACTAGTCGACTTATGTTGGCTTCAACGGTTATATTGCAAAAAATCTTGATCTTTAATAGTTGGGATATATATCTTTGAAGATCTTTATCCATAATCTTCACTTTGAATATCTCTTGCACATTTAAGGAAATTTCCATCTTGATTCCACGATAATTAATCTCTTGCCCATCTAAGATTAATGCTATCTTGATTTGCATAATTCTTTTACTGAATATCAATCCCAAAATACCTGAAATAAATTTTTAACTAACTCTATATATTTTATTATTATCAAAACATAAAGGAATTTAATTTGTCAACCACCATTGGTCCAACATATTTCCCATTTTTCTGTGCTTATTATCAAATATGTTTTAAGTACCTTTGAGTGGTATGTTTAATAAATTGTTGAGATCACATATAAGCACGCTATTTGTTTCGAGTATATTATTTAGTGAGTTGATGATTAAGGGCCAAGCATCGAACTAACTAGTATTAATAAATATATTAGTTAATTTAATTTACAGTTAATTAAATATTTTAGTTTCTAGTGACTCTCAGTTGAGCGAGAAATTAGGGGTTGATAAATTTAGTGTATTAATAAACACAATTTATAAAATATGAAACTATGATATAATATAACAAATTTTAACAATGCATTTAAGTAATAATGTAAAAAGCTAAGGTAAAAGAAATATAGTTTAGTGTCCGTTGATACTGTTAATTATTTTTCTAAAGTAAAGAATCATTTTTCAGTAAAGAAGTATATGACTTTATTACTTTGATAATTCCGAAGAGGTTTCCTTACACAAATACAAGGCAATGAATGTCTATATATATGTATATGACACAAACGTTTCTCTATGAAGGAACCGACGATAATACATGTACTTATAAGGTTTTGAGACTCTTAATTCCTGTTGTAGCTAAAAACAAGTCATTGTGATGGATCAATGTAACATACATAAATTCCATATTCATTGAGAGATTGGTTGACCACTAAGGCACATTAATCCACTAAACTTAAATGTTATACTTTTAACTTATATTGGTTGATCACTCTCTAAAAATATAATTTTAAGATTTCAAATACTTAAGCTGGATTTATTTAGTGAAAATATAATTAAAATATTTTTCAAATTGTCTCTATAAGAATGTCTAAAAGACCAAGGGACTTTTCTTTTAAGAACAAAAGCTTCAATACTTTGTATAATGAAGTAAGATAAAATGTTTAAACATGGTGAGTCTTTACGACTACCAAAGTAACAAAATGAGATTATAATTAATATTACAAGGTAAATAATAACCTTGATGTTCCTTGTGCTTCTTTTATTTTCTACTTGATCTTCTCTTAGATAGTTGCAAATTTCAACTTTTCTTTATTAACTTTATAAACTGTCTTTTTAAGTTTATGACGATATTTTGTTCTTATATTGCATCACATCAAAATAATAAGCTTATTAGTTGTGCTTATATTTTGTTATCAACAAAATATCTTGGAACCATCATTGGTTAAATAACCTCACCCTCCCCACCCCAAACATCATTTGTAAAATTTGTTATCCCTAATCTTTTCCCCAAACAAGATAGTTCCTCTTGGTATACATATGTGCTTTACTATGATGGATCTATAAATTACATTGTAATAACAACTTTTAATATTTGTTTTCAATTAAAATATAAAATATTTATAATAATTTGTACTTATACCTTTCAATTAAATCCTCATGTTAAAAGAGCAAGTAAAACATACTTCATTAAGTTCAATATAATTCTTAAACAAATGCTTCCTTGAGTTTAAAATTTATTTTATAAGGGTTGAAATGTCATACTTAAAGTTACAATATCGTATAAAAATTTACACTAATTTTATTTCTTTTTTGTAAAGTATCAATATTGTTTAATAGTGGATACTCTTTCTAATAAAATTTTAATATTAGAATATAATTTTAATTTAATATAGTTAAAATTTAGTATCCTATTATAAAATTTGTATTTAAGAGCATAATTTTTGTAAAATTATTTAAGGGTACTAACTAATAAGTGTGATATATTATGAGATAAGAAAAATTTAGACTAAAGGGAATAACAAGTCACATGAGGTAAACAAGATGTATGAAGAATGCAATATGCTTAGGATGTATATAGTTACATTAAATAAGTCATCCCTACTTGCTAAGTGTAGTTGGTTATTGTTTGAATTTAAGAGCATTGTTTGTCGAAACATATTCAAAAGTATCTGTTCATAAGATTTTATACATTCAATTGCAAAAGTTTAGTTATAATTTTTCATGCTTTATGATAGATACTATTTGTAAGTGTGAGGAGGAGATAGTTGGAGGAGCCATTGGAAAACAAGAAGTAGGTATGCTAACTTATAAGTATAAAGTTGTTGGATTGTTAATTTTTTTGTTTGCGTTCATACTATCGCTATTGAATTTGCTATATGAGATGCCATATTTTATTCTATGCAATTCTGCTAAAGTAAGGATCCTGCATTCATATTAATTTGTTTTATGAATTTTTTTATTACTCTCTCCCTAGTTCTCCATATAGTTTATCAAATAATAATACAAATTATACATATTAGTATGTGTAGAGCAAAGCTAATATTTGTACAGATGTCTTAGCTTCGAATATGTATTTATCAAAATCTTCCTTCTTTTAAATTTTCTAATTTGTTAAAGAATGGTTTAGCCCTTTCTTTTTAATCTATGACTCTCATAGGTAGTTAGATTTCTTAGAGTCTAACCTAATAATTTGGGGACATCAATTAGTAGCCCATTGCCAATCATAAATGTCAACCTAATTTTGCACACATCAATTAGTACCCTATTAGTGGCCATAAACGGTCTCCTCAACATGATGGGAACTATAGTGTCATATTTTATTTCTATTATGAAGAAGCTCATAGGAAAAAATTAGTTTTCCTACTTTAACAGTTAGGTTTTCTACTACTTCATTTAGGTACGTAGTAAACCTTTCCTCATCCTTCGCTTACTAACATAACATAATGTTCTCATTCTTATATTGAATTAATAGGTATTTATTGCTTTATGGACAAGAGTTGGATGAATAGTGTAAGGATTTCTCGTGAATACATTGATGGAGTGAGGATGTTTATGAGTTTTGTGGCTGAAAAAAAGAGCAAACACTGTGACATTTCATGCCCTTGTGCACGTTGCATGAATTATTATATGAGGTCTCAGACGAATGTTTTTGAACATTTAATGCAATTCGACATGGACCAATCATACACCCGTTGGGTTTTACAAGGTGAAGTGCCATAATATAGATTTATCTATAGGGAAGAAAGACTTGACACTGCAAATGTAGACATAGATGGGACGGGCATTGATATTAATAAAGGTGATGATGATGAGGAGGATGACGGGATGCAAGCTTTGCTTGATAATGTGGGTACTTTCTTAAATGATCGTCCAATTAATCAGGATGGAAGGAGTCCTCCTACAGGCGTTGAAGATTCTATTATGAGTGGCTTTCATGAATTGTTGAGAAAAGTTATACCTGGGATGTATGAATTTTTCAAAGTTGTTGTTTTTAATAAAGTTGCTTCATTTGAAAGTATACAACAAGTGGAGCAATAAGTCATTTGACATGTTACTTGCTCTGCTGAAGGATGTATTACCTAATTATATGTAGCATCCCACTCCCACGAGACCCGAACCCGACATCGACGGTGATATCCGAGCCCGCGACCCGCGAGGGTGGTATGCTAAAGCAGTCAATACATTTTACCATTTTTTTTTTTAAAACCATCGAGTGCAAATATCAGAAAAATAAGTTGGGCCCATTTACACGCAAAACCCTTTTTAGCCATACACTTTATCAAAGATCACATGCCAAAATACTATTTATCAATTAGGGCCCTCAATCAATTCAACACAATTTTGCGAATAAAATTTACACATAAGTCAAGATAACACAAATGCAGACGTGAACTGATCCCGACATCGGACTCGACTCTCTTGTAGTAATCATACTCCCGGCTCACTAACGGGGTACTCTTCAATTCCTGAAAAAAATATTTGCAATGTTGGGTGAGTTTATTTAACTCGGTGAAAACCATCATCGATGGTTCACTCAACTCATGCATTCACCAATCATATTAGCACATGGTAGCATTAATAGTAATATCACAGATTATCACATTTCAGTTCCAATTTCATATACACATACAATTTCATCATTTACATCTTCCAATCATTTACAGTCATATATATATATGCAATGCGCATGTGACACTGTTCCATTTTCATTTCGTTGTTGTGACCGTGCTTTGGCTCGCCCCAAGAATTCGGGCACATTGCGTTGAGCGGTGGCTCGAAAACATGGGCTTGAAGCCTCGATACATTGAGCCCGAGGCTCAATACGTTGGACTGAGGTCCGTGCGTTGAGCTGAAAGCTCTCACATCGTTAGGCGTGATATGCCCCGATACGATGGTCGCTCCGGTCACAACTGCCTTTTATCTGATCACACATTTATGTTTATGCATGCAATGTACATATTCCAATTTCCATTTACATATCATTACTATTTGCCAATTCTTCGGACTTTCGGTCCGGTATTTCAATTATCTACATCTCCAATTTATTGCATCCTACTATATCACATTTACAATCCCATCCAATGTATCGAAACGAAACAGACAATTAACACTTCAATATCAATTTCCCATTTCCTCGGACCTCTGGTCTGAGATCTCCAATATAACATTTACAAAGTAGTGAATTGTTTCAGTGGGCCCCTTTTGATTTATGTGCACTTGTATGGTATAACTGAAATTGGTTTATAAGTGAAATTGTTTTGTAATTGCAAATGTTTTATTATAATTGGGCCAAATCATTATTGTTTTGCGCACTCAACTGTTTTCGTAAGAAAAGAAAAAATGTGATATCAAGTTTTAAAAAGGGAGTGATTGTTCTAGTACGCCACCCTCGCGGGTCACGGGCTCGGATATCACTGTTGATGTCGGGTTCGGGTCTCGTCGGGAGTGGGGTGCTACATTATAAATCTTTGCCGAAGTCCTATTATGAAACAAATCAATTTCTACAGAGCCTAGGCTTGGGTTATGTGTCGATACATGCATGTAAGTACGATTGTTGCCTATATTGGAAAGAATATGGGGACTTGGAAAGTTGTCCCCAGTGTGGAATATCAAGATGGAGAATTAATGATGATAGGGGTAAGAAGATACCATATACAGTATTGCGGTACTTTCCATTAATTTCCAGATTACAACGATTATTCATGTCAACTAAGACCGCTAAACAAATGACGTGGCATAATGATAGGCCTAAAGGTGACAGTAATAACATGGTTCATCCTTCTGATAGAGAAGCTTGGAAGAGCTTTGATGAGCTATATCCTGAGTTTTCCAGAGAACAACGTAATGTTAGACTAGGCTTAGCAACAGGTGGGTTTAAGCCACATGGCAATTTGTCTGTTTTATATAGCGTGTGGCCTGTTGTTCTCTTATCATACAATATACCCCTTGGATGTGTATGAATAAGTCATTATTTATGTTATTGTTGGTTATTCCAGGTCCGAAAGCAGTCGGTAGAGACACCGATGTCTATATTAGATCACTGCTATATGAGTTAAAGAAGTTATGGGAGGATGATTTTGATGTTTCAAAAGGAGTGAATTTTATTGCATGCAACTTTAATGTGGACTATTAATGACTTTCCAACCTATGGTACTGTTTCTGGGTGGATCACAAAAGGCTATAAGGCATGTCTTGTTTGTAACAAGGAGACTCCTTCTTGTAAGTTAAGAAGTAAGATTGGTTACTTAGGCTATCTTCATTTTCTTCCTTATGATCATCCATGAAGAAAAAGCAAGAAGTTTGATGGCAAGAGTGATCATCGACTTATACCTAACTTACCAGATGGAGATGATGTAGTGGAACAATTATGTCATATGCAGAATATATGTTATGACAAGCACCCCAGCAATAAGAGGAGAAGGAGATTGGAGGGAGAGTTTAATTGGAATAAAAAAGTATTCTTTTTGAATTACAATATCGGCATAAGTTAAGATTAAGGCATAACCTTAATGTTATGCATATAGAAAATAATATTTGTGACAATATCCTTTGTACTTTGATGAATGTTAAAGGTAAAACCAAAGATACATTCAAGGTTTGGCTTGATTTGGAAGATATGAATATTTGAAAAGAATTACATTTGATAAGAGCAGCTGATGGAACTATTGTGGGAAAACCTCCAGCATGCTATACAATGTCTTTCGATGAGAAGAAGAAGTTTTGTGAGTTTGTAAAGCAGGTGAAGTTTCCAGATGGTTATGCATCAAATATATCTAGATGTGTTAATGTTGATGAAAGGAAGATTACTGGAATTAAGTCTCATGATTGTCATATATTGTTACAAAGCTTTCTTACATTAGGAATGTGTTCTATCTTGAACAAAGATGTAATAGGTGTTTTAATGGAGTTGGGGGACTTTTTTCGTCAAATTTGTAGACGAAATTTGAATAAGGATCAGGTACAGAATATGTGTCATAAGATTACTTTAATCTTATGCAAACTTGAAATGATATACCCAACAACATTTTTTTATGTGATGGTACATTTGGCTATTCATTTGCCAAATGAAGCCTTACTTGGTGGACTGGTTATGTATAGATGGATGTATCCAATTGAGAGGTATTATTTAAATTGATCTTATTACTTTTGAAATTTAAGTAAATAGTGGCCTATCTAATTATGGTTAATCATTTGTTAAGATTCCTAGGTACACTAAAGGGATTTATTAGAAATAAAGCACGTCCAGAAGGGTCAATTGCAGAAACGTATGTTGTTAAAGAGTGCATGACCTTCTGTTCAATGTATTTAAAAGGAATTGAAACCAACTTCAATGTGCCAGAGCGAATCAATGATATGGTTTATGGTAGTGACATATCAGTATTCTTTCAACAATGTAAGTCGATTGGTGTTGTCAAAACAATTGCTCTTCCTACAAATGAGCTAGAGATTACACATTGGTATGTGCTCATGAATTGTCATGAGATTAGGCCCTTTATTGAGTAAGTTTTTCTAACCTTTTGTCAAATTAAGATATGTCATAAGGAGAGATATCTCATATAATTTTGATTGAATTTATGATGACCCATAGTGAGCACATGGATGAGCTGAGGCAACAAAGTCCATTGCATGTTGACAGGAGACATAGAGAACAATTTTCTTCATGGTTAAAGCATCGGGTGAGAAGAACGTTTGTACGTGGTGTTAACTAATAATTATATATTATTAACTAATTTTCATTTCTTGTTATAGATGACGACATTAACTAGCTCCCGTGAAGGAAATATGTTTGAGTCTTTGTATGCATTAGCATGTGGAACTCATAGTTTGGTACAAAAGTATACTGTATGCAATACAAATGGCATACGATTTCACACTGAAGCCCATGATATGCGAAGGATTACACAAAATAGTGGTGTTGCAATGTTAGGAAATTGTGGGGAAGATAATATTACATTTTATGGGATGCTGACAGATATTATCAGGCTTGAATATGTTATAGGGAAAAGTGTTGTGCTTTTCAAATGCAAATGGTATGATCTTGGAAATTCGAATATGAGGGTCAACGGTATTCTAGAAAGTAGCAACGTTACTAAGTTTTGGTTCAAGGATGACCCATTTGTTTTGAGAAACTAAGCAAAGCAAGTTTTTTTAGTAGAAGATTTGTTATTGGGTTCAAATTGGCGGATTGTGCAAGAATGTGAAGTTAGACGTGCGTATGTATCCCATTTTATGGTAATGAAAAAGATGCAAATGACGTTGAGGAGTCTTCTGAAGTTCCAGTGGAAGTCGAGGAATGTTCCTTAAAGTTTTTAGAACGTAATGATATTGCATTTGATGTAATAAATAATGTTGTATTGAATTTCGAGAAACGTTTGAATGACGATTTGGATGACTTAGAGATAAGAAGTAGTGAGAATGAATGTGATATTGTATTCGAAGAGTCCACCGATGACGATGATGAATAAATTCTTATTCTGCACTTGAACCTTTGTTGTTTTATCTTCTTTGCTTAATTGCATTCCTATTATGCATGTAATATTTGTGTTTGTTTAAGGTAAGTAGTAAGTAAATATATTGTGAACCAATGGACGAGTCTTACTCTGAAATCGGTTAACTTTGTACGTGGTGTCCACTACTTATACAAACTTAATCATATAACAAACTGATTAGGTAGGCTAATAAGAGTAGGTGAAAATACTGGTTGAAGACTGAATCAAAGTTACATAATTGTTGAAAGTAATAAAGAAATATCACAAGTTAGGGATGCCAAAAAATGAAGAGATCCTGAACAAAAATAATCTTGGTACCTCTAAATAGAGTGTGGGTACAAGCTTCTTACCTTCAAATTAGTTGAACAGACCAACAGTATACTCATCAATAGCATCAAACATGTAGAGGACTTCATAAATATAACACCCCACTCCCGCTTGACCCGAACCTGATACTGATGGTGATATTCGAGTCCGTGCCCCACGAAAGTGGCGTGCTAAATCACTTAGTCAAAAACTTAGTGTAAAAAAAATTGTTCCAAGCGGAAATTTCTACACACAAATATATTCAAAAACACAAAATACAATGATCTGCGGATAATACAATACAATGCGAACAGAAAAAGACACAATGCAGACGCGAACTGATCCCGACTTCTAGCTTTGTTTTGTATGTAGAATCATACTCCCATCTACCTGACGGGGTATTCTTCAAATCCTGAAAAATAATTGCAAATTTTGGGTGAGTTTTGCGAACTCAGTGAGTGACCATCATCGATGGCTCACCTAGTCACATAACATACATAATTTACGAATCTCACTTCATCTCACATTTCACATTATTTCACAATTCACATTCACATTCACATTAGTCACATTCGATACACTCAATCATTCTTATTATGCATATGCAATGCACATGAGACTCATTTTTCATTTGTTATTTTGTGGTAACCGAGTGCCTGAACTGTCCCATGTAGGACTCATCAATAACTGTCACTTATCTGTTTGGAGGATACAGGGCTCATTAAACATTGAGCCTAAGGCTTTGAATCATTTTGAGCTCAAAGTTCAATTTTGTTCGTTGAGCTTAAAGCTCTGATCGGTGGCGACTCTGGTCACAACAGTCATTATATTTCATACACTTATGCACTAAAATGCATCAATCCCATGCACTCACTATCATATGTCATCGGACCATAGTCCAGCACTCAACAGTGGAGTTGAGAAACCTATCCCCTACATATGCAATTGCACAATCAAAACCCATTTGTCATCGGACCGAAGTCTGGCACTCATCACTCATATAATGCACATTCAAAACACATTTATTTCACATAAGTATAAGGCATTTTGCCTACCACTCAATCAAGAATATTTAATCAAATGCATATGAAATGTTCATGTGACACTGTTCTAATTATTACGGTGTTGTAACCGAGTGCCTGAACTGTCCCATATAGGGTTCATTAAACATTGAGCCTGAGGCTTTAAATCACTGTTGAGCTCGAGGCTCAAATACACTCGTTAAGCTTTAAGCTCTAATCGGTGGCTGCTCCGGTTATTTGATTATGCATTCATGAATGAAATGCATATGCCACAATTAATCAGCATATATCACAATCAATCCCATATGTCACATGTACATCACTGCCACGTGTCACTATATATATAAGATAATTTTCCCAATTATAGGATGCTACATGTTAGAACATAATTTTCCCATTATTCAATATTTTTCTTTAGTCCAACATTACACCAAATTTTCAAAAATTCTAAAATACCTGAAATATTACCCAAATTGTCAAATCACATTTTAATCGCATTAAAAACTCAATTATACCTGAAAAATGTCATGAATGCATGTATAATCATATTAATGTGCAAAAATATGCATGTCATATTTAGCATAAGCATGAATTAAACTTTTTAATTTCTCAATTATTTCTCATAATACACAATTCAAGTCTCATCAAGGGTAAGGGGATGTTACAATTCTTCCCTACTTAAAGAAATTTCACCCTCGAAATTCTTATCTGTTTGATCAAATAGGTAGGGGTATGTTTTCATCATAAGTTTTACTATTTCCCATTTGGCACAATCATTCGAACAATTTCTTTTACTTGACTATAGTCAATGGAATCAATCGCTTTTCCTGTTACTTATTCAAATATCACACAATCTTGTCTGTCACCTCAATATATTTCAGATCATTCCAAAATTTTCACTTCTAGTTCCATATTACATCTGGATCAGATCATATCACTATTTCTTATAACTTTCACATATCATACTTAACGTATATAAGACCTCTTTGTTGGTGTTACAAACTCATGTTAACGGTCCCTCTCTTATAAAAATTTCATATGAACAATTTTATGTCGGGCTTAACTCACCCTTTTTCCTAACTTAAACACACCTTGGCAAAGTGATACTGTCAAAAATAATTCATCTCTTGCTTGATAATTCACATCTCTTTAGTGTTAATACACTTAACTTATGTGCCTACCTCACTTTATTCCAATCTTCGGTGTTGATCCACCAAACTCATTCATTTTTCTTGAGTTACTTAATTCTAATACACATCAATTTCACTTATCATAAATGTCTCCTATCACTTCTGGCCTTAAACTATTTTTAGGCCTTATTCACCCAAATATAAAGGTGGTCGACTCTTTCTGTTGTATAACATCCTATATGGGCTTCGAAGGATATCACTGTGATATTGATTGTTGTGTTTCAAGTCAATTAAAACTAACATTGACCTCATATTTCTATGAACTCTAAAATATAAACTTTAAACATATCTCTAATAGTTAAGACTGTTGGCAACAATTACATGTGATCACCTTTTTTTTTACATCCATATCCATCAACATTATTTCATCGAATTCCTACTAGGATGTATAGCATAGGTTGTTATTTGTGCTATCTCTAACAATCTTTTACTCAATCATCTTTATTGTGCACACCTATATCATATTACAATCACAAGACACTCTTTTCTCGTTCAAACTCAAAATTCGGATTCATTATTCCTCAATAAAATTCATAATTTTCTGAATCCTCAATTTAGGCTTTGCTAATTTACTCATGCGAAACTGATTTTACATTCGTTCGCTAACAGTACTTTGATTTGCCCAAAAGTCAACTCAATATTCTATACCCTTCATTGCACTAGATGTAGTAACCATAATATCTGAATTTGTACTATTCCTTTATTGAATTTTCTGGTCAAGTAACAAATATGTACACTAGTTTTACCAAGTTAGAATTCATTGAACACCCATAGTCCTTCAATACTTCTATCCATTGTCTCAATCTCGTATAAAATTCTTTCAACTCAAGTAGTACCTCAAGCTTTAATGATCTTAATATAAAATCCAAAATGTTGCACTACACTAATAGTGTCTCAAAGCTCTCAAAGCAATGACTATTTCATAAAATTTCAAATCATGCATTCAACATTTAACTCATGAGACTTTAAGTATCTCTATGCATACAAGATCAATTTGGTATGCTGCAATAAGATGTATCTTAATTTCTAATGTGAAACATCATTACATATTACAAAATATCCAAATTTGATACTATTTGTTATGATCGAGTGCCTACTGGCCATTAGGCTCAATTAGAAATAGAAATCACGGAGCAAAGTTCTACATGCAGAATTCTGAGTTTAAAGCTCTTTTAGACTGGCTACTCTGATCACAACACCTTTAATGCACAGACATAATTTTATTTACGTTCAAAACCATAGATTTTCTTACGTAATCAAAATATTCCTTTCAAATCTTCGAATACATTTAAGATATCATCCATGATCATAGCCACTCATCGATCCAAACAAAATTGGATCTCTTTATTCTTCAATACCATGTCACTTTGAGGGGCATTGTTAACTCTAACAAATATTGCCCAAACTCTATGTTCCCATGATTAGTTCTTGTAATTCCTTACGCACTTAATTCCCTAATGACGTAATATTATCTCATATTTTTACTTACTTACTCGAATGATTCTTCCATTCGTACGATTTCCTCTAATTTCACATTGTTGCAATGTTGAACCATTCTTACTAATTTCTCCACTTATTTCAATACACTCACAAACTTAACTTCCTATGTTGGCAACACACTCATCAAATCAATTTGTATTCCAAGAACATATTTTCATATAATGTAATGTGGCCCTAAATTCTCCTCACATTAGCAAGAGTATCACCTCAAATTCCAGAATCCAATCACATAGTTGGATACTTTACCTCAAACAAAATACATACACTCTCTTAGTAGCATATTTTACATCTTATGCTTATGTCTTCGTTAGGAATAGAGCTCCAATATTCTTCTTTTAATTTATTCCATTTTCATTCATTCTTAAAAGTAAACCATCTGGTCTACTAAACCTTATTCGGTGAAATTCTTCTTTCAAAGAAGATTTCTTGCTACTATAAACTAGATTGTTCATCTAATCCTTATTAATCAACTATTCCCATCATTGCTTATCAAACATTCTTAGTACGCCAAAAGGTCAATTTCAACTATTCATAATCATTACATCTCATCTCGAGATGTATTTAAGACAATTTACTAATTAATAACTTATGCTCAGAATATCTTAATCTCATTTGATTTAGGAAAACACTTTTCTTATTTTTCCTCGAATTCATCACACACAATAACATCTTTAACATTCTCAATCTATCCTCGATCAATCAATATAAGCATTTTCATGCATTACTCTAGTTCATCGTAGACCTTAAGTTATAGGAATTATGACTATCAATTATTCATATATCATAAATTGCTTCCTATATCATCTCTATACATATAATTCTTATGTGCTCGATTCTCACACTTGTTATAGTGATCCCATTATTAATGTGCTCACAAAATATCAAATTCACTAATCCAATTTCCACTACCTCGTCATATATACGTATTTTCACCGCCAATTCGGACTTATAGATACATAATCATCCTAAAATTCTGATCGCAATTCCACCAACATATTCTTATAGTGAATCATAACTCATATCACATTTATCCGACAACCATTTTAAGTCCAAATTTGACCTCTCAAAGTCATAGAAAATTTTGTTTTTTTTCAACTTGGCTTGTACACGTTAAATCTCGCCTTTCATCTTTATATCATTTCTTTCCTTAATCAATCCATGACTATGTATTCATATCTATATCACATTTGGGGATATCTTACCCCATTACAATATCGATATTGTATTCCATAATACATCCACCAATACAAATACATTACATCATTATTTGTCATATCTAACCATATACTATTTTCTCTTTCTCAAATACCCACAAATTTTCATTTTCTCATAGTCAGACAGATCATCGTTCTTCTCACTACTTCCATCAATTCAAACACGTAACAAACGCTCATGTATGTGACTCATATAAATGCAACTCAGATTAGAAATTAGTTGCCACTGTCTGCTATGTCATGACTTAAATGCATGTAACTTAACCCATGTTTCAAAAATGACCCATATAAGATAGTACTTCTGGGCTCTGATACCACATAAATATAACACCCCACTCCCGCTTGACCCAAACCTGATACCCATGGTGATATCCGAGTCCGTATCCCACGAGAGTGGCGTGCTACATCACTTAGTCAAAAACTCAGTATAAATTTTTTTTGTTCCAAGCAGAAAGTTCTACACACAAATATATTCACAAACACAAAATACAATGATTTGCGGATAATACAATACAATGAGAACAGAAAAAGACACAATGCAAACACGAACTAATCCTGACTTCTAGCTTTCATTTGTATGTAGAATCATACTCCCATCTACCTAACGGGGTATTCTTCAAATCCTGACAAATAATTGCAAATTTTGGGTGAGTTTTGCGAACTCAGTGAGTGACCATCATCGATGGCTCACCCAGTCACATAACATACATAATTCACGAATCTCACTTCATCTCATATTTCACATTATTTCACAATTCACATTCACATTCATATTAGTCACATTCGATACACTCAATCATTCTTATTATGCATATGCAATGCACATGAGAGTCACTTTTCATTTGTTATTTTGTGGTGATCGAGTGCCTGAACTTTCCCATGTAGGGCTCATCAATAACTGTCCTTTATCTGTTTGGAGGATATAGGGCTCATTAAACATTGAGCCTGAGGCTCTGAATCACTTTGAGCTCGAAGCTCATTTTCGTTCGTTGAGCTTAAAGCTTTGATCGGTGGTGACTCTAATCATAAAAGCCATTATATTTCATACACTTATGCACTAAAATGCATCAATCCCATCCACTCACTATCATATGTCATCGGACCGTAGTCCGACACTCAACAGTGGGGTTGAGAAACCTATCCCCTACATATGCAATTGCACAATCAAAACCCATTTGTCATCGGACTGAAGTCCGACACTTATCACTCATATAATGCGCATTCAAAACACATTTATTTCACATAAGTATAAGGCATTTTGCCTACCCTCAATCAAGCATATTTAATCAAATGCATATGAAATGTTCATGTGACACTGTTCCAATTATTACGGTGTTGTAATCGAGTGCCTGAACTGTCCCATATAGGGCTCATTAAACATTGAGCCTGAGGCTCTAAATCACTGTTGAGCTCGAGGCTTAAATATACTCGTTGAGCTTTAAGCTCTAATCGGTGGCTGCTCCAGTCACAACTGTCATTATCTGATTATGCATTCATGAATGAAATGCATATGCCACAATTAATCAGCATATATCACAATCAATCCCATATGTCACATGTACATCACTGTCACATGTCACTATATATATAAGCCATTTGTCCCAATTATAGGATGCTACATGTTAGAACATAATTTGCCCATTATTCAATATTTTTCTTTAGTCCAACATTACACCAAATTTCAAAAAATTCACCAAAAATTCTAAAATACCTGAAATATTACCCAAATTGTCAAATCATATTTTAATCGCATTAATAACTCAATTATACCCAAAAAATGTCTTGAATGTATGTACAATCATATTAATGTGCAAAAATATGCATGTCATATTTAGCATAAGCATGAATTGAACTTTCTAATTTTTCAATTATTTCTCATAATACACAATTCAAGTCTCATCAAGGGCAACGGGATGTTACAATAACCCTTCTTCTTCAACTAATCAATGAACTTGTATGCAGTGTTTGATGCCACCAATAATTATTTCACTCTCTTCACTTCATATAACTGCATTATATGTTTATGAATTTCATTCTTATAGCCTTTTAGCCGTCTAATTGATAACTTTAACAATGCAAATTGTTGTTACATTTTAGGTTGCTATTCCTATGGGTTCAAAAGATCAATCAGTTGTGGTGTCATTTGCAGTGGATCAAATTATAGAGGTAATTAACCTTTTTTGCTTTTGTTTTATTTTGGAGTTCATGTTTGTTGTTGGCTTTCCTTTGAATGGTTGATCTTGTAGTTGACTTGGTCTCTTCGATTGAATCGAGGTTGAACTTAAATGTTTGTTTAGCTTGATCTGTTTCTTTATGAAAACGTTGGTGTGACTCACATTAGGAAGGGCAGTCAACCCTTGTGGTCCTTGTCCACTAAGGCCTATTACTGATCTACTAGCTCTGGTGGACTTCAGAATCTTATTTTGATCCAATGGTGACTAGTGCTAGTCACCATTGAACTCATTGAAAATTAACATATATAGTTTGACTACATTTTCTACACCTCGTAGTCTTGTGCATATATACTATCATTTATAAACTTTTGAACAACAATATGAATCTAAAGTTTAGACTTTAATCTCCCATTTATATATGTATGTAGATAATCCTCATTTTAAGTTAATGATAAAATTTATAATACCTTTTAGATGAATTAAAACTCACTTATTACATGATTATTTATATGTAAGACATAATAACTAAATCCTTGCATATTCAAGATGAATTTTGTTTTGGACTTTAAATAAAATCTCTTGATCATCTTCAAACAAACTTAAGTAATCTTTTGAAATAGTTTTGAATCAAGTATTTATCAAAATAAGAAACTTTAATGCTTTTGAAAATTAATGAAAGATTATTTTACCTACAACTGCAATATAAATGAGATATATCTGACCTTTTTCTCTCACAACACTTTAAAAGGACATTTGAAGTTCAATACTCAACTAGGTAAACAATTGAAAATATGAGCGGCAGTAAGCACTCTAAAGGCTAAAAAAGTTTGAAAGCATTCATTTGAAGCATTAAATAGAATCGTATTTAATATGCTCTATCCTTCCATACAAAGTTAATATTTTTTCCTATTGCAATGGCTAATCTGTTATCACCAAAAATTTGTGTAGCTTCTATTTGCTCTTACCCTATTTCAGCTAGTAATCTTCTCAACCAAATAGCTTGACATGCTGTTAATGCAGTAGCCACATAATCCACAGTTCTAACAACATAACGTAAAATTCTTTTTATTGTTCTATAATGATGCTTTGAGGGGTTATTCATGTATTTTGAAACAACCCCAACAGAAAACATAATATCTAGTCTGGTGTGAGTCAAGTAAATTAACCCACCAACTAAACTTCTAATCTCTTTGCATCAATCTTCTCGGTGCCATCTTCTAGATGTAGCTTCTCATTTAAGTTCATGGGTGTAATCTTGAAATTCAACATATTAAAATGTTTCAGTAATTTTTTTGCATACTTTCTTTGTGAAATTTTTTTTCCATCTTCTCCTTAAAATCTCCATTCTATGAAAATAAAACAGTAAACCTAAGTATACCATCTTAAACACGCTCATCATGCCATTCTTAAATTCATATAAATTATGTCATCTAAATAAAGACATTCTAGTAATAAGTCAAAATTACCTTACCTTTTCAAATACAAAGTTGGCTCACATTCACTTCTTTCAAAACCATTTTGTTAAAAGTAGTGATCAATCTTATTGTACCAGGCCCGAGGAGCTTGCCTTAATCCATATAGGGCTTTCTTTGGCCTATAGACTTTATCTTCATTGACTTCAATGATAAAACTTTCAAGTTGATTGATATAGACTTCTTCTTCTGGCACTCTATTAAAAAATGTTGACTTGATATCAAATTGAAAAATTAGCCACTTCAATTGTGCTCCTAATGCATTTGACTATTTCAAACCTTGCAACTGGAAAGAATGTTTCTTCAAAATCAATTCCACATAGTTGTGAATACCGCTTTGCTACTACCTGAGCCTTGTGTTTCTGAACATTACCATTTGCATGAGCCAATTTGATTTTTCCCTTCAAATAGATCTTTCAATTCCTATGTCTCATTTCCTTGAATTGTTGAAAGTTCCTTCTTCATTGCTTTTTTCCAATCTTCTGCTCCTATAGCTTTAGTATAAGTGGAGGGGTCTTAAACCACAAGAGAAAAAGAACATGTTTCATAAATTATTGCTCCTTCTTTCGGTTTTTAGTGAATTTCCTACATTACTAGTGCTAAATGTTATAGTAATTATGTTGGTTAGTGTTGGGTCTGCTATAGCTTCCAATGGAACTTTAAATTGCTATTCTTCTTTGTTGCTACAGTTCTAGCTTGCTTCTTTAGTTAATATAACATTCCTACAAATGATCACCTTGCTATTAGAAGGGTTATAGAGTCTATATACTTTGGATTCAATGCAATAACCAATTAAAATGCATTTTTCAGACTTTCCATCTAACTTTTTATGCTTTTGAGAATTAACCAAAGCATAAGCTATACAACAACAAAAAATTTAAGTGGCTTACTAAGGGTTTTCTACCTTTCCGAGCTTCAAAAGGTGTTTGGTTCAATAATGCTTTTGTGGGAGAAAGGTTCAACAAATACACTACAGTTGCTACTGTTTCTACCTAGAACTAATTTGGAAAGTTTTTCCCTTTTAATAAGCTTCTTGCCATTTTAACAACTGTACAATGGCAATTTGTTTAGGTTTGTAAGGTGTTGTGAGTTCCCTATGAATTCCATGTTCTTGATAAAAATAACTAAATTCATTAGACAAAAATTCTCCACCTTTTTTAGTCCGTAAGGCATTGATATAACAACCACTTTGTTTATCAACAATGGTTTTAAATTTTTTAAAGCAATCAAAGGTTTGTGAATTAAACTTGAAAAAGCAATCCCATCTCATTTGATTGAAATCATCAGTGAGAAGAAAAATAATAATGACATCCTCCTAATGATTCAATTGTATAGGTCCACACAAATCTGTAAAAAATAATTCAAGGCAAATAGATGCCCCTCCAAGCTTTCATGGTAGGAAAAGACTTTCTGGTTTGCTTTCCATATATGCATCCTTCACGCAAGGCTAGTTTCTCAATCTTTAGTAGTCCCTCAACCATCTCCTTCTAACTCAATAAACTTGACCATTTAATGTTAAGGTCTCCATACCATAAATTTTAGATCTTATAACTGTCTTGTCTATTAATAACCAAACCAAAATTTTCAACATTTGAAGCTTCAAATGGAAACATTTTGTTTTTAATCATTTGGACTCTAACCATCTCCTGCCCAATCTTTTTATCTTTAATAGCATATGCTTCATTATCAAATAAAACTAAATAACCACTAGCTAATAATTGAAAAACACTCAACAGATTGTGTGCAAGGTTAGGAACAAATAACACATTATGCAAGAGTTTTACCTTGCCTTGGCTAGTTTTTATTGCTACTGTCCCCTTCCCTTTAACTTGAATTTTTTTGTCATCTCTAAGCTTCACTTTCATCTTTTTTCTCCCATCTAGCTATTTGAATAGAGCTTTAATGCCTAACATGTGGTTTAAGCAACCACTATTTACAAACCATACACTACTAGCAAGATCATTAGAGTCATAATGAGCCATGAACAGATTACTTACTTCTTCACTTTCTTCTGAAAAATTTTCTTGTTTTTCTTTGGCCCAATAATCTACCTTCATATGCTCACACTTTTTGCAATTATGGCACTGATATTGTCACTATAAATTCTTTATTCATTGAAAAAATGCCTTTGATTTGAACCTCTTCCTCTGCCTCTGCCACAACTCCTTCCTTTAAATCCTCTTTTGCCTCATCATCTACCAGTCTATTTTTCTGCTTGCTTAACTAAGATGTCTCCCTCTTCACCTAGAATCCCTTCTCTTCATTTTTCTCTACTGATCGTTTGATTCTTGTTTCATGAGCTTGCAAGGGCCCCATCAACTCATCTAGTCTGAAACTTGACCAATCTTTTGATTCTTCAATAACAACCATCACATGATCAAACTTAGGTGTCAAACCCTTAGCACCTTAGAAACAATAGTTTGATCAATAATTTGATCTCCATATGCCCTTATCTAGTTTATGACTATCATAGCCCTTGTCAAAAAATCTTTAACAAATTTACCATAGATGGACTTATATGAATGAAACAATGGTAGACAATTGCATATATGATTTTACTTAATTAGTTACAAGTTCAAATAATTTAGACATTGGAATCTCATGTAGAACCCTTCAAACTTGGAGATAGAAACAAATTACTGATACAAGTTCCTAACTGTAATGAGAAGGAACATGGAATTAGAAAGCTATACTTATTAGGTCCCAAATACTGTCTCTCTAATTAGTCCCCACTCTTGATCCAAAACCAATACAATATTACCATCTTGATGCTTTAATTAGAAGCTTATCAAAAACCCCTTTATCAACTTGTGCATATGTTTTTATCCTTGGAATAATTGTGTAGATACTTTTATCCTTTATCAAAATCTTTTATTTTTTACATTTCAACACCAAAATCAAATTAACAAACATGAACTCAAATCATTTACAATAATAAGAAACATGAATAATAGGCTTGATATTAGTCAGCAACATTTCTTCTATCAATTGAAGAATTAATGAATGGTAAGTTAATCCAAAAGCAAAACTAAGTCAATCCTATTGAAAAGAAAGGCATAACTTATTTAATTGTTCTAAAAAGCAAAACAATGATATTTTGGATTGTTTTACATTATATATTAATAGTTAAAGTTTAATTTCTGGGTTGTTTGTAAACTACAATCAAATCATTTCCTTACAACCATGTTAAAAGTGAATGCATCAATGTTAAAAGTGAATGCAACAATGCCATGTTAATAGAACAATAGATATTAAGCTGATACATATTATTGTCTACTAAATGTGTGTAATGCCAATGAATAGTTAATCCTTAAATTCTCAATAATGTGCTTCTTTTATATATGGCAAGGGTGTATGCATCACATTGTATACATTCCTAATCATCTAACTCTTCATTAAAAATCAGTTTCTTGTTTTTTTGTTTTCAACTATTGTTTTTGCATATTGTATTCAAATACAAAGTAAGACACAATCATCTATCTCTTCATTTGTTGGGACCCGATCCGGAGACCAGATCCCAACCGAAAAACGAAAAGCAAAGGAAACGAAAGTAAATCTAATAACGGAATGTGAAAGAACGGACGAATGCAAATGCGAAAGAAACGAACGGACCGGAAATCATAAGGCGGAAGCAAAAACATAAGCAAAATCAACGAATCAGATATACAAAACAAAAGCAAAGCGGAATCGAAAGCAAAAGCGAAACTAATTAACTTAACAAAGCGGATCCGACATCCGACAACAAAGAACAAAGAAACACAATCGCGTTGGAAACCTTAGACTCAAACTGTCCCAAAATCCAGTATAATTTTTTTTTCTTTTTGTTATTCACCTTTATTCTATCTAAAGCAAATCAAATACAATGAATTCCCACTTTTGAAAATTCATTCTCATGCAAATCTCAATACTTGAATCATATTCTTATATATCCATACAATTCTTAAATTACATTTTTATCCCAAATTTTATCGAAAATTCAGCAGCATAACGACTGCACCTGAATAAACCCAAACTTGCAAAGTGTTTTAAAACACACTTCTAAAATTTTCAATCAAACAAACAAACATCAAAATCCACTGGACCCTCCGTCCGAGATCTCAGCATACACAAACGCAAACCTAATTCTAAAACACTTTCATAATTGTAATTCAATCTACTAATTTCATAATTCAATCTCATTCCCAAACTCATACACAATTTCTTATACAATTTCATACTCTCATCCATCAATTCGTAATCCTCATACATTCTAAAATACATGCTCGAAATACATCATAATCACTTACTTAACGACAATTCAAGCCATAAACAATATTAATATCCAAATCTCAATTCATATAACAATACAGACGACGCAAAATCGGACCAAACGTCTTCACATTCTTTTATCCGATCTCCTGCTCGAAACCTAGAGATGGGGATGAAAGGGGGTGAGCTCGGAAGCTCGTGGATAACACATTTATAAATTGAAAAATAAGCAGAACTCATTTTTCATAAGCTTTTTGCCAAAAAGGCTAATTTTTTTTAACTTTGTAACTTTTTAAACAGTTTCCTCAAACCTTTCAATTTTTCAAACTTTTCATATAAATTCCACTTCTTCATTTCTCAATTTTAAACATGAATGCAGCACACAGAAGCAAATAAAAAACATGTAACATATCAAAATGGTCTGGTTCGGTTCAAATGAAGTATCAGCACATTCTCAAGATAATGTCCCAATGCGGCCGTGAATGAGGGGAGTCTGAAATCGGAGCTCCATGCCACTAGCGGGTAGCCGGGAAAAGGCTATAAACAAATAGAGACAGTGCACTGACTCACAGAAGGGACCTAACCAAACCCACTTAAACACATAATCGAAAACAAAATTCGAATTGCCCGAAGGCACTTTTCAAAAATCTTGATTTTCAAACTTTTCATACTGTGTCATACTAGACACATTCACATATTCACATAGCTTACATATTCACATATCACATCAATAAACATATTCAATCTCAACTCAGCAATTTAATCACCAGAACAATGAATGCAAGTTATTTCTTTAAAACATAAATCAAACGTATACAATTGCATAAAGCACATTTTTCAAATTTGTCAAATCATTGAAAAACTAAGAATTTCTTCAATCTTGCATTTTCAAAAATCATTCAGAAATCATAATTTCAAACATTATTCCACTTGTTTTTTTTCAAATATTTACAAAAATAATAATTTATCAAAACCCAATTTTTTCTTTCTTTAATTTTCAAAAGTTCATATATAGCTTACAAATCAAAATATAAATATGCTACCCACCTCGAATCGAAGCCATCAATTTGTTCCAAGCTCCAATTTGACTAATTCTTCTTGTATTCTTCCAATTAAAATTTCCCTACACCAATTCCACCTAATTTCAACCTTATAAATAACATAATCCTTAAAATTGATGTCAAAATTCATCAATTCATACTAATTTCAAGATATCTAAATCACCAATTTCAAAAATCCCCAAATCTCAAAATTGACCTAAACCAATTTATCCAAATCCAATATCATAAATCCCATAATCTTTAAAAAAAATATCATATTCCACAAACCCATACTATTATTTATAATTCTAAACCAATAATTCACAAAATCCCCAAATCACAAATTAGACATAATCCCTAACTCACATAAATCCAAAATTAAATCAATTAATCATGAAATCTCCCAAAATTGATCATGTAATTAACAAACCCATAACATTTTCCATAGTTCTACACCAAAGTTTGAAGAAAAACTCAAAGTTCAAATTTTTCCCTTACCTCTTTCTCCTTCAATTTTCGGATTTAGTGGCCTTGAGAGGAAGCTCTCTTCATTTTCCATCTTTTTCCTTGAAAACAACTTAAAATCCTTTTGAAAATCTCTCAAAAATCGGAAAGCCAAAGCTCTCTCTCTCTTTTCTCCATCACCGGAGCTTCTCCACTCTTCTCTCTTCTTATTTTCTTTTTCTTTCCTCAAGTTTTCGGCTTCTCTATGTAAAAATCGATAGCCCACTTGATTTTTAAATCCATGTCATTAAATGATGGTTAATTGACCAGAATGCCCCTAACATTTACTTTAAGTCAAGTTTATGTTCGGATATGATTCGCACTATCAATTTGAAGGAATTTGTCAAAACTTACTTCTAAAGAAATGTTCCTCTATGTCTTAATTTCATAAAGCCACAAGAATCATCCAATTCGGAGCACTACATCAAAAGTTATGCGCAAAACATTTCGGTTTGTTTATATTTTAACACATTTTCCATGTACGATTATTTCCATCCAAAAATTGGCATTCTTAACCCCAAAATTGAAACTCAGTGTCTCCATAAAAATTGTATCCTTATGTCTCTAGTTTAATTCAAAACAAGAATCGCCTCATTTAGATTACCAGAACAAAATTTATGCCCAAAATACTTTTAGATGTTCCTAATCCAAGACTGCACACGAATCCGAACTTCCATTCATAAATTGAAAATCTTAGGGGCTAAATTAAAATTTATTTTCTTCATATGACTTATAGCCCCATGTCTTATTTTTTTTCCTCAAGAATCACTTAAATCGGATCACCACAGATCCTGAATTTCTCAAAATACCGAACCATGTTCAGAAAATTACTCAAATCACTTTGATTAAATTAATCTCCCTTAATTTAATCTCATAAATTCACAAATTTTCACGAGGATGTAGATAATTGTATTAGGAATCCAACGCTTCAAGAATCGAGTCAATCAGATGTCGAACGGAAAAGATATAAGCAAAATATTGAGCAAGGGTCGGATGAGGAAAAGAAAAGCAAATTCAGAAGAAACTCAAAACGGCGTCGCACAAGGGGAGGGCGCAAAACAAAATGACGTCGCACGGAGGGGAAATGGCAGCGCGCTGGAAAGGAAAACGAAACGACGTCGCGTGAAGGAGGAAGAAATGGCGTCGTTGAGGGATGGGCGCGCGTGCGAGGAGAGCAGATGCGGGGGAAACGGCGTCGTGGCGAGGCGGAACGATGCCACACTCGCCCACGTCGCACCCTGCTGGGTGTGACGCGTCGCACTCGGATGATGCGACGTGTCGCACTCTGCTGAGTGGGACGCAATTTCCCCTTTTGTAATTCTAAAAAATTGTGAAAATTCATATCTTTTGATTCCTAAATCCAAATTTGACAAATTTGGTCTCTATGGAAAGCTTGAAGGAAGCTCTACAACTTCCATGTAGAACTCAAAATTCAATTTTGTCTCTAATGAGTTCATTTTTCTCATCAAAGATTTGTCCAAATTAATATTCCCTAAACCATAACTCAACTTTGAAAAAACCTATCTTTCAACTTCAAAATCCAGTCATGTCATATTTTATATCACTGAGAAGATTAGAGAGTCAGCTACATCTTTCATGAAGGACATAAAAATCAATTTGACCTCTAAGGAAGTCAATTTTCTAATCAAAACTTCTATCCTCCAATAATCATGCTAAAACCATAACATAAACTTGTAAAAATCATAACTTATTATTCCTTCATCGAAAATTTCTATAATTTATATCAAAATAAAGATCAAATCAAATCCTTCAATTTTTATGAAGAACTTTAAAGCTAAATTATCCTCTAACTAAGTAAATTTTTCTAGTCAAAGCTTCAGTCATAGTATAAGTCAACCTATAACACACCTAAACTTTGACTGATCATAACTTTCACTCTCGAGATCAAAAAATTACAAACTTTATGGCTACAGAAAGCTCTTAACATAATCTACAAGTTTCATGTAAATCATTTTATCAAATTTTGCCTAAATCAAAAGTCAACCCTCAAAGGCCAAAAGTCAAACTTTCTAAATTCTTCAAATTGTCACACTTTTTCTTTTTAATTTTTGCTATTTCACTTCATTTCAATCAACTCATCCACTTTTGAATATTCAATAAAAAGTCGGGGTCCAACATCATTAATCTATATAGAAGGTAATATACTGTCATTATGTTAATTTATATTCCTATTTACTTTATATTGGCAATAATTTGATTTAAAATAATTAGATTTCTGTTTTGCTTCACATTTATCCCCATTTATCTTGTTTTGCTTCATAAGAATGTAAAGACTAATAAACTTCTTTAATAATTTTGTTTCTTATCTACTTAGTTATATTTGTGTAAATGGTTGTGAAAGTTATGCACTTGAGAAAAACGAATGAAAAACGTGTTTGCTCCTATTAAGCTTTCATTGATTTTGATGTTTGCAAGGTTGAGAAAGTGAAAGCTGTTGAAATTTTGGTTAATGACATAGGTTAATAAAATGTTTAATTTGCTTATTGATGGATATTGCATTAGAGACATCATAGATAAGGCTTTACAGTGATGAATGTAATCAGAAAAAGGAATTTATGCACTAATGTCAATGTGAATGTAGGTGAATCACATTGGATCTGGTCTACGCAAAATGAAGAATAAGGCTGCACCAAGTAGTTTAGTATCTACACAACTGTAGTCGCGATATCGTCAACTAATTAAAAGTGCAACTAATGAGTCATGTGCTCGTACACAACCACAAGATCAGACACCTGCACCTGCACCTACACAGGCACAAGCTCACACAAGTGCACCTTCTAAGCATACTGCAACACCAAAAGAAGTCACATTTATGCCTGGTATTCATCCTAGAGATAAGTATGAACAAAATTTAAATATGCGACTCAATATTAGTTCTCCATCAACTTCTCAAGAGATGCCTCCAGCTTCTAATTTTCTGACACCAATAAATCACACTATTTTTTCCACTGTGGGCTCCTCTTCTGCAAGCACTGCAGGTATGATCTTAAGATTAATTAAATTTATCAACATTGTTATGTGTTAATTATAAATTATTCCTTTTTTATTTTAGGATCCACGACTGATGCAAAAAAAAAAGGGGTGCCACTAAAGGACACAGATTAGCAAAGATTAGTAAGACGATAGGTAAAAGATTGGAGATAGAGATCCCCCTACTGAAGGACGACCAACCAACTCCATACAGTTTGCCAAATTATCGAGTGAGATTGGTGTGGTATCCCAAACTTCTTTGCTTGTAAGAACAAAATTTTCAAAAATTACTAATGAGGAATTGGAAATTGCATTTGATAAGTTAGATGTAAGTATTATAAACCAATCTAATTTGTACGTGTTTTCCATATGTTTAAAACGTTGACCAATAATTTATAATTTTTTGCAACAAAAGTTGGAAGTCAAGGGAATGAGGACTGACAACAAAGTACATGCTGCTGTGAAGAGGTTTTCTTGCTTTAAGGTCTAAAGATCAAAGGTATAATTTAAAAAAGTATTTTACCAAGCACGGAAAGGATGTGAAGCCGCATAATGTCACAATGGCAGAGTGGATGGATTTATGTGAGTATTGGGAGCAATCAGCTACAAAGGTTAGTTTTTATTTGATAAAAAAACTTTATTTCACAACTTCTTTGATAACTAATTATATTTTAGTATTTATGATTTGTGATTTATAAATGTTATAATAGATTTTGCTTCGTGTATGATTAGGAAAAAAGTCAAAAAAGCAAATTGGCTAGGGGTCAGGTCAAATGTCGACCAAACTCTGGCTCTAAGGCCTTTGTAGTGATACGACATGAGATTGTGAGTTACTATCTTTTTAATTATATTTTACTTTGATTGACATTTAAAAATTTATGAAAAGAATTACTAGTAATATATTTTCTTACAACAGAGTGACAGGGATGGAGAAGAGTGTGACCGGATGAAGCTATGGTATCACACTCATTATGATGAAAGCAAAGATCAATGGAAAACTGCCGAAAGCAAAGCAAAATGGGTGAGTACATAATTAATTTACAAATATTTGTTAAATGAGAATGTGTATGTAATTAATTCTTACTTTTTCAGGAATTTTCAATAGAATAAGGTTATCCGATGAATTTCATGACAGTGGATGAAGTGTACGACAAAGTCTTCGGCACTAGATCAGATTACATTGTTGGCATGGGAATTGGGCCTCGATCACAAGGGAATACTTCGGTCAAAAAGAGACTTCGAGACGAATAAGAGGGGTCAAAGAAGGCTAATCAGGGGTTACAATCTCAAGTCGATGAATTGATTAAAAAATTTAAAGAAATGCATGATCGATTAACTTCCCAAGTCGAACAACAAAAAATGGTCTTGGAACTTTTATGTTCCACACATAATGTTCGTTTAGACTAAACATGTATTCATATTGATATATTAAACACTTATGATATTTTGTTTATTTTAATTATCGTATTATCACATGTTTGGGAATTGCAATTAAATAATAAATTGTTTGCATGTATTCAATTCTTATTATACATGAATAATTATTAAAATTGATGATATATTCAAAATTGATGAATTATTAAATAAATTTATTTCATAAATAATATTTAATAATTATTAAATAAATAATATTTTAATATTTTGTTAAATATTAAGTTAGCAAATAATTAAATAAAATTATTTTCAAAATTTTAAAACAAATTTAAATTAAAAAGTAATTATAATTCAAATTTATTAAATTAATTTTTTGAAAATTGAAAATTGAAAATTAATAATTAAATTTGATTAATTTTAAATTATTCCCATATTCAAATAAATGAAAAAATAAAGAAATTATAATTTATATTAAATAATTATTAAAAAATTTCAAAATTATTATAAATAAATTTATTTTCAGTAAAATTATATTTAATAAATATCTTACAATCCATGACGTCTCTTCGAATCGGGCGTCGCAGAATATATCTTTTCTGCGACGTCCTTCAGACGTCGTTAAAACTAAACAATTCGTGGCGTTTTCTCCCAACGTCTTGAAATATCTAATTCTTTCCTAACATTTTTCTGAACATCGCAGAATATCGGTGCCTTCCACGACGTTTTCCATAAGACATCTTAGATACCTATTGCCTACCCCACCATCTACAACATTTTTTGTGATGTTTTAATAGACGTCGTAGAATGTTTTCTGCGATGTTATATTGGCTTCTGCGACGTTTAGAAAACGACACGTAATGAGTCCTTTTCTTGTAGTGGCATTGCATACTCCAAAAGGCTCAAAAGGCTAAAAGTATTAAAGAAATTCTTCAATGTAATCATTTTAAACAATTGCTAGACAAGCATCTAGTGATTATGCTGTGGAACGCTATTTTCCAAACCTTTTCGAAAAATGTTAAGTAGGAAAAGAAAAAGTTAAGAAGTTCCCCTGTATAGCCATTTCCCAGTATGTGACTAGAGGGCACAAAAATTGAATAAAAAATTAAAACAAAAAAAATGACAGAAGAAATCTATGTATGATTAGCCGATTAACCATCATTGTGATCCAACGCCAACAAAAGATTTCAACTGCATCAGTAACAATCGAGCATGTCAACAATAAGTAACTAAAAGCAGATAGATTTATTGATGGATACAAAATCGAACCTTTTCCAACGTACAAGACCCAGGCGAAAACAAAAGCAGAGACAACGCAGAGAAGTTGCATTTCGACCTTTTTACGATCAACAAACTTGCAGATCCAATGGAAGATCCTTTCTTTCTCTTTGAACATTTTGGCAGGTTTAGTGCGGGTTGTTGTTTAGATTGGAAGAAAAACACCACCACCATTTTGTAGTTGTAGTTGTTGTTGTAGCGGCTTGTCTAACGACCCATAACTCGCAAAGCGGATCCCTATTGACCCTCCAATCATTGTCTCTCCTTAAAACCCTGACAAAACAGCTATTCCCTCATCTCATCACATTAAAAACATCACATACTTTTGTCAATATTAATGCACAATTATGTCGTCAACTTTTAACTGATGATTAATATTCGTAAAAGAGAAAGAATAAGAGCAATCCAGAATCGTTCACCAAATCGACCAAAAATGAAATCTTTCTGAACCAATAATCAATTCTCTTGAAATTCACTAAAACTGAATAACTTAGGGAACAAAAGTGATAAGGCCCAGTTCAATAAATCAGCCCCAAACTCTAGGGGCACTTCAAAACCCCACTGAGATCAAAGTTCTCTGTACAACAAAATGTATTTACCAATCTTGAAAGTAAAAAAAAGTGTTGGAAGAAGAAAACTACATCTATGAACTAAAAAGATCAAAGTAATCGTAAAGAAACAAAATTCATGCAAAACAAGAGAAGAAATTCGTATTATTTATAAGAGAATAAATCAAAGGGGTTTGTGATACTCGCATGGGGGGTTCTTAGGAAAAAGTTTAGATTTTGGTGACTATCAATTGATAAACTGACTAAAACAAGGAAATAAATCATCAGTAAATGATGAAAGCAACATAGTGAACAAATTTCGAGTTAAAAGGCTTGACATGTTCTCAAAAGGCCGTTACACCTTTGCAACTGCAGTGTGAAATGAAAAATGTTGGTCTTCCTTAGATGTTTTGATAAACCACAAAAAGTAAGGCCAGCATGTAAGCTTAATATCCAAAAAAATTCAAAAAAACAAAAAGGGCAATAATGTCAAGCAATGAAAGAAATTAAATCATCTTGCCATCAAAACATATTCAACAGAAGCTGGATATGTATGTTACATCAGACTCGGGCACCATTACTATTAGGTCATTTTATAGCATCGAAAACAAATGTTTCTTAATTCAACTTGACAACTTTTTAATCCATGAATTAAACACTTAAAAAAACTGTTGGACCCCGATCTTTTGATGGAAATTAGAATTATTAAAATGGAATTCAATGAGTGTGTTTGTATAGGTATTGTGTTGTGGATGTTATTGTATTTAAAGGAGATTGATGACAAATGAAGTGATTGGTTTTGATGACTTTAAAATTTGAGTAGATTTGTATGATTTATGAAAATTAAAGTGAATGGGTTGATTGAAATGGAGTTGAAAAGGAAGAAATGATTAGTGAAAGTGTTATATGTTGAAGAAAATTAGAAAGTTTAACTTTTTGGAGTAGAGAGTTGACTTTTGATTTAGGCAGATTTTGAGGAAATAATCTACATGAAATTTGTATATTATGTTGAGAGCTTTTTGTAGTCATAAAGTATGCTATTTTTCGATATCGGGATTGAAAGTTATGATATTTGAAAGTTAAGTGTATTTTGCCTTGGTTTGGAAAATGCTATTAAGAGTAAGATTGCGTATGACTTTTGTGAAAGAGAAATGTGTATGCATATATCCTTTGGTGTTGAGTTTGATGTGGGGAAATGACTTTGGAATAGTTTATTGGAGATTTGAATTGTGTTTGAGATGAATTAGTTGAAGAGTTTGTGGTAGTGGGTGAATATGTGAAGTTGGTGTGTTGAGATGTGAAGTTGATGTGTTGGAATGGTGTTTAGAGACTTCAATGACAAATCTGTATTGATTTAGATTGATTTAGCCAAAGTGGTCTTAATGAAAGTGGTAGATTATGTTTTTATCTTTCCATTGATATAAGGCACGAAAATATTGGACAAGGGAGTAAAAAGTTATGATTTTTAGAAATTTTGAGACTGTTTAATGTGAAGCTAATCGACTAGTCAGTTTGTGTGGAGTTTTTGACCCATTTAGGGGTCGATATGATTTTTAAGGTCTTAATGAAAGTTGTAGATCTTTCTTCAAGCTTTCCATAGACACCAAGTTTGTTAAATTTGGAGTTCTGGATCAAAAGTTATGATGTTTTCAAGTTTTGGTACTGTTGAGAAATTATCGATCAGTCATCTTTGTGCAAACTTTTGATTCCTTTAGTGTCCGAGCTTGCCTTTGATTCCTTCTTAAAAATGGTAGAGCTGTCTCTTAGCTTTCCAACGAAACAAACCGCGCCTGATTTGGAGTTTGGCGTCAAAAGTTATAAGGGTTTGAAGTTTGAAGGTCAGATTGGGTGCCGACCGACCTCTGTTGGCCGAGCCGACCTCTGTTGGCCGAGCCGACCTCTGTTGGCTGAGTCGACCTCTGTTGGCCGACCGACCTCTATTGGCCGACCGACCTCTGTTGGCCGACCGATCTTCGTTCTAGCCGAGCTTTGATTTTTCTGGCCGAGCTCTGACCTCCCTTCACTCTTTTGAGCATAACTTCTTCGTCCGACATCCGATCAATATGATTCTTTTTGCAAATTAAAATAGAGAGATGAGGCTACAAATGTTATGAAGGAGCCGAGCTATAATGTGTAGGAAAATCCCGGGGTAGGCATCACATGCCCACAGTGCGGAATTTAAAATTTTGAGTCCCGGGACATTCCCGAAAGCCAGGATCTATGTGTATGTATAAACAATCAAACCATAACGACCAAAGGAGACCGTCTCTTGCGGTATCCACGCAGAGGTCGGAAAACCTAACCGAGACAAGCTCTTTTGACCCGAGAATAGCTAGACTAAAGAAAAGAGTGCTAGCTCTTACCTTAGCCTTGGAGAGCAAGTGAAATGATCTTGGTGGAGCCTTGGAGAAGTAGAAGCAAGTTGAATGGAGGAGATGAAGAAGATGAAACAATTTCAAAGCTTAACTCTTTTAAGCATTTTCGATTCTTCTCTTCTCAAAACCGTGCAAGCCTCTTTCCAATGGCTTCTTATATATGTTTTAACTCTTAAAACACACATTAAAAGCATGGTGGATGGGGCATCCACGTATAAGACATGAAAAATGTCTTAAAATGCTAAATAATCATTACTTTTGACTTTTCAAACTTAATCTTTCTTCTCCATTCAATGGTCCACCGAAAATCACTTTATATATATATATATATTAATTAATTATTTACTTAATTAATTAATATATATAATTGTCAAGTGGTCCATCAAATGGAATTGACTGCCTCGCCGCCCCCGCCAAAAAAAAATCACCGAAAACGGTTTTCAGCAATGTCGATGTCGCGATCTCATCGGGACATATCCCAATCTCATCGGGATCCATTTAATCCTATTGCTCTCCAGATATCGGATCTCTGTCCGAAACTATTTTACAGATTCTCCGAGTCACTCTTATCGTGTGACCCATTAGGTTCCGGTTATGTTGGCCACTTAGATTAACACTTAATCTGAGCAAGTCATGAGCGGTATCTAGCAACACATCATGACCCCCAATTGACCGGAAAGTAATTGGTTTGACTAATAAAACCATATCACGAACCCTTCCATAGACAATTACCGCAATTCGTCCTTTCACCATGCTATACCCCACTTGGTTTGAGTATGGGCAATGTGTCAACTCTTACTAGACCGATCGATCAAATCTAGTCCAAGTGTAATCGTTCTCGTCTAGGACTCATTACTTTATATGTCCATGAAGACCATCTTCATGACATATGTATGCTCCGGCCAGAGACTTCAAAGTAATGATCCCGATAAGAGGCTATGGGTATCTCTTCTGCTATAATGTAAGTGGTGAATCCTCTATTGGCTACTCAATTACCTTCAATACTTCAAGCTGCACCCAATCACCACCCTATGAGCGACCTCGAAAGGCAACAAGGAATGGAGTCAAAGTACGTAATCAAGACCAAGATATCCTCGAGTACCTCAAGTCTAAGGATACTGCACCATTCTTATGATGAGATTATCACCGACATTTATATAGGACATCCATGTGATGATCTCATAGCAGGTCATCCAATGTACTTACTACCACTAGTAAGCATTCACATGTCAAATCTAAATATCTCAATATTTACGGTTTTACGAGATCCACCGCTGATCCAATCAAGGAGTTTGACATGTGCTAGTCTATCCGGATTAACGATGTCCAGCCTCATTAATCCTATGACTAGGATAATTTAGATATCGACATAATTGCACATGATAGGAATCTCAATAGTATGATCACATCATAATTTCCTTCATGCTATGTCATGTATCGTGGACTTCATTAATTTGATTAAAGATCATTATCAATTCATAATAAAATGAATATCAAATAAATGAAATATGCCATGCTTTATTTATTCATAAAGTCCATACATGACTATGAACAAAATGCGCTAAAGGGATTGCCTTTAGGGCACTACTCTAACAATCTCCCACTGACCTAAAGCCAATCGCCTTGGTATCTAATACCATAAGCGAGTACATGAGAATCAAAATTCTTCCGTGGCAATGGCTTTGTCAACGGATCAAGAATGTTCGCTTTGTGAATTCTCTCTATCGTGACATCACCTCGCAATGATCTCCGAATCAAATGGTATCGGTGAGTACGTGTTTGGACCGTTGATGAGACCTTGGCTCCTTTGCTCGCAAGAATAGCCCTAGTGTTGTCACAATACAATCAGTATGGGTCCATCACATTAGGAACCACACCAAGTTTAGAAATGAACTTCGATCCAAACTGCTTCCTTTCTTTGCGTCGATGCGGCAATGTACTCTGCCTCGATCGTTGAATCGCCATCGTCTCTGTTTGGAACTCTTCCAACCGATCGCTCCGCCATTTAGTGTGAAAACATAACCTGATTGGGACTTGAGTCGCCCTTATTAGATTGAAAATCGGCATCCGTATGCCCGCCACTGAGACTTCCATCTCCATATATCAAGAAAACATCCTTAGTTCTTCGCAAGTACTTTAGATATTCTTGACACCACCCAAAGGACCCTCACTAGGATCCGATTGGTATCCGCTCGTAACACTTAGAGCATATGATACATCGGGTCTCGTACATAGCATTGCGTACATAATAGATCCTATCGCAGACGATACGGATCATATTCATACGCATCCTCTCATCCTGTGTCTTGGGACACATGGACTTCGAGAGTGTTATCCCATGAGTAATGGGAAGAAACCTCTCTTGGATTGCTCCATGCTAAACCTCTTTAGCACCTTGTCTATGTATCGTTGATCGTGAAAGACCAAGCAACCTCTTCGATCTATCTCTATAGATCTTTATCCCAAGGATATAAGTTGCTTCTCCAAGGTCTTTCATGGCAAATTGTTTGGACAACCAAATTTTTACTGATTGCAGGATTGAGACATCGTTTCCTAGCAACAATATGTCATCTACATATAACACAAGGAATACGATCACAGCTCCATTAACTTTCTTGTACACACGGTGTTCATCCGAATTTTGTGAGAAACCAAACTCTTTGATTGTCTCATCAAACGGATATTCCAACTCTGGATGCTTGCTTCAATCCATAAATGGATTTCAAGCTTGCATACCTTTTCGCCATCAACGGAAATGAAGCCCTCGTGTTGTGTCATGTACACATCCTCACCAGATTTCCATTCAGAAAGTCGTCTTCACATCTATTTGCCATATCTCATAATCATAATGAGCGGCAATGGCTAGAGTATCCTAATGGATTTAAGCATTGCTATCGATCAAGGTCTCGCCATAGTCAACTCCTTGTCTTTGACGAAAGCCTTTAGCCACAAGCCTTGCTTTATAGGTAATCACATTACCATCCATGTCGCTTTTCTTCTTGAAAACCCATTTGCACCCTATAGGTTTTATCCTTCAGTGCATCAACCAAAGTCCATACTTGGTTTTCATACATGGAATCCATTTCGATTTCATGGCACGAAGCCATTTTTCGACTCAACTCTTCGTAACCTCTTCATAGGTGGTAGGCTCATCATCCTCTATGAGCAATACGTCATTCTGTTCACTCACGAAATCCATATCTCTCGTGAACAGGCGTATCCTACTTGACCTACAATTTCGTGTGTAGTAGAAGGTTGAATCATTACCTCATCTGTATGAGTTACAGCCGTGTTCGTGCGATTGATCCGCGTCTGTCCGAAAGCATCTTGAACTTCTTCAAGTTCAACTTTGCTCCCACCGCCCTTTTGTAAAAGAAACTCTTTCTCTAAAAGACAGCATGTATGGAAACAAACACCTTTTGTTCCTCAACAAAGTAGAATTGATATCCTCTTGTTTCTTTAGGATATCCTACGAACAAACACATGTCAGATTTTGCTCCAAGCTTATCTGACTGTGTCCGCTTCACATAAGCAGGACAACCCCATACTTTCAAGTAAGAAAGATAAGGTTTCTTGTTAGTCCACATCTCATATGGAGTAACATCAACTGTCTTTGATGGAACTCTGTTTAACAAGTAAGCAGCTGTCTCAAGTGCATATCCCCAAAAGGATTTTGGTAACTGTGCAAAGCCCATCATAGATCGTACCATGTCCAACAAGGTTCGATTTCTCCTTTCTGCCACACCATTATGCTGTGGTGTGTAAGGAGGGGTCCATTGAGATAATATCCCATTATCTCTGAGATAATCCAAAAACTCTTGGTCTAAGTATTCACCACCACGATCGGATCGTAATGTTTTGATACTTTTACCAAGTTGTTTTTCTACTTCATTTCTGAATTGTTTGAACTTTTCAAACGCTTCAGATTTGTATCTCATCGACATGGTACCCATATCGAGAATAATCATCGATAAAGGTAATGAAGTAACGCAACCACTTCGCATGGATGGACATCGACCACATACATCTGAATGTATTAGGTCTAATAATCCAATCACTGCTCACCCTTTCCTTAAAGGTAACTTAGTCATCTTGCCTAATAAACAAGATTCACATGTGTCATAAGATTCATAATCGAATGACCCTAAACTTCCACTCTTGTGGAGCTTAGCGATGCGTCTCTCATTTATATGGCCAAGGCGACAATGCCATAAGTAAGTTGATTTTAAATTATCTCTTTATGTCTTTTAGCGTCATTGACATTCATAACCGGATGTGACATATCTAATATGTAAATTCCATTGCATAATGTACCAGTACCATAAAGCATTCCATTTGAACTAATAGAACAACCATTGTTACCAAAAGACAAATGGAAACCAAATTTATTTAAACAAGAAATGACAAGATGTTCTTTGTTAACACGGGTACAAAATAACAATCATCCAAGTTAAGTACAAGCCCACTGGGGAGTGTCAAAACATAAGTCCCTACGGCTAATGCAGCAACTCTTGCTCCTTTGCCAACACGCAGGTCCATTTCTCCCTTTATGAGCTGCCTACTGTCCCTGAGGCCCTGCATATCATTACATATGTGTGAGCCACAACCGGTATCTAATACCCATATGTTATTATCAGAAACAGTATTAACCTCAATGACAAACATACTTGAAGAAGTCGAGGCAGCTGATGCCTTCTTCTGCTTCAGTTCTTCCAGATAAACTTTGCAGTTACGCTTCCAATGACCAGTCTTACCGTAATGGAAGCAAGTACCTTTTGGTGCAGTCTCTTTGGTCTTCTTCTTGCCTTTCGCTGCACTTCCTTTCGGCTTCGAGCCTTTTCTTCTTCTGCTTCCTCTTCTTGGAACCAGAGGAAGAAGAATCCACCAATAGAACGCCTTGCTATCTTGCTTGACAACTTGTTCTCATTGCTCTTGAGCAGATTAATCAGCTCGGGAATTGTGGTGGATATTTGGTTCATTCGATAGTTCAACACAAACTGTGAATAACTATCGACAAACCAACAAGAATTAAGTCTATACTTAACTCGTAATCCATCACAAAACCTAAGACGGCCAACCTCTCAATATAGCCATTCATCTTCAATGCATATTGCACCGCAGATGAACTAGAGTCATCTTCGTTGTAAAGAGCAACCTTGAGGTCTCGAACCGCTCGGACCGAGCTTGCTCATCAAACAACTCTCTAAGATGAAACACTATCGTGTGAGCATCCATAGACTCGTCTTTTCGCAGCTCGGTGACATCGATGCAAGCATAATGCGGTGGCTATGTCACTGTCTTTTAGATGCTTACGATATGCCTTCTGATCATCATCGAAGCTCCTTCGGAAGTGGATCCGAAGCGGAAAATCAAGGATGTATCCTAGATCCTCGGATCTGAGAACAATTCTCGATTCCGCACCAATCAAGAAAATTTGGTCCAGATTAATTTGTTTTCATCCATTAGTGAGCGAAGATTCACACTAGTCGACATCTTCAATCAACCTAAACATAGAGAGAGAAAGAAAGTTAGAATAGGATTAAATGTATGCTCATAAGGACTTAAATGACATACATATGGCTCCCACTAGTTTCAATAGAATCCATAACCCTCATCATGAATTCATGAAACAAAATGGCACATTGACCTAGTGGGTCGATATCCGACATTGCTAAGAATGACCTTGAGGTTAGCTCAACAAGTCACCTTAGGTCAATCGGTAGGTATCACCATACCAATTGCATCATCGATGACCGACAAGAAGAATGACCTTGAGGTTAGCTCAACAAGCCATCTTATGTCTCGGGAGGTATCAGACATACCAATTACATCTTAGACACAACTATCGCCCAGTGCAATCAACAGTTGATGTATGCACATACATTGGGTTATCAACACTTGATGCGCGTACATCTGATGTACACTACCTAACTTCGCCTCTGTCCACATTGACCTTGAGGTTAGCTCAACAAATCAACGCTTCTAGGAAAACTGACCCATTAATCCGAAAATCATATTTTCATGGTTTGAACATATTCGTATAGAGTGAACTTGAGGTTAGCTCAACAACCCAACCCTATAAGAACTCTGGTTCTTACCATATTAATGGAAGGCGTTAGTTTTCATATTTTAAGTGAGGGATTTTAGGTCTCATCTAATTAATCTCATCCAAGGATCATAGTCACCATGACTATATGGTCTGATTTAAGGCATTGCATCAATCACATTGAATTTATACCGAAAATCACCCATCATCCCACCAAGGCATGATATAAGTCGACTTGTATATGTATAAGTGGACTTATGGCTCTGTATAAGTCGACTTATGTATGTGTAAGTCGACTTGTGCAACTGTGCATGAACAAGTCGACTTGTACCATTGTGCAAGTCGACTTATTAGTCTATATGCAGTATCAAACAAGTCGACTTATGAACATATAAGTCGACTTGTTCATTAATGCATTTGGAATTGCTATCTAATCGGCTAATTCTCAATCCAGGCATTCCCAATTCACAACACCAATATAACAAGTATATTATCCTTTATATTAATGTGCTAATGAAACATTTTCATCAATACATGCATGCCATATAGTCTAACTATATGTGAAAACCTTGAAACCGATTAAGCCATCATTAATCACTAGATTTCCACATAATTCAAGGACACCAAATTATCATGCTAAGTATCTCTAGGTAGGCTACACGTTATCAAGATTACTCCGGCACTTGTCACAAAAATTGCGACGGCCAAAATAACCAAGATAACGGAATAAGCTAACGAGACGCTAAAGTGACCTATTCGATATCCAAAAATTATTGGAAACCTAAATTCAAGAATCTCAACTTGGAATGCATACCACATCAATATAACACATTTTTAATCACTATAAAAATGATTCATGGCGTTGGAACCGAAAATAACACGATCAATCATTCCAAACAAAACAGCCCCAGCAAGTTTCTCAAAACTGCTAAGCTCAACATTTTGCTCAAAATGACCATTGAAACACTTTCAATAAATACTGAGAAAATTACAGAGGTTAAAACATGTTCCCAACATGCTCCATGAATGTTTCCAGGATTTATTTCCCACAAAAACTCATTGAACCTCAGCAATCTAGCCGAACCAGAATCTGTGTTCTCCAACACAAACATTCCCATCAGCACACAAGAAATTCGGAAATAAATGGTAAATCACCTTGAAAACATTTTTCCATCCACAGAGACATTCACAAACATCTTAGGGACATGTCGGTGAAAACCAATCCAAAAAACAATTTTTCTAGAATTTATTCTCGAATTTACAAGCATACCTGTTTCAGAAACGTTCAACAAGACAGCATCCGAAACTTGAGGGAATTAAATAGCAAAACCATATCAAATCAAATTGATAAATTCTCATCTTTCACAAACATATTCTATAACATGTTATGAACAATTCTGAGCAAGAAATTTCGAAAACATGCATCTCTATACTGATTCGAAATTCACACAAATAACATGCATCAGAAGCTCATTTCACTAAGGAACTCCGACCTAGTTATCATTTCGACTGTTTATACTACACAAGTGGCTTTGATACCACTGTAGGAAAATACCGGGGTAGGCATCACATGCCTACAGTGCGGAATTTAAAATTTTGAGTCCCGGGACATTCCCGAAAGCCAGGATCTATGTGTATGTATAAACAATCAAACCATAACGACCAAAGGAGACCGTCTCTTGCGGTATCCACGCAGAGGTCGGAAAACCTAACCGGGACAAACTCTTTTGACCCGGGAATAGCTAGACTAAAGAAAAGAGTGCTAGCTCTTACCTTAGCCTTGGAGAGCAAGTGAAATGATCTTGGTGGAGGCTTGGAGAAGTAGAAGCAAGTTGAATGGAGGAGATGAAGAAGATGAAACAATTTCAAAGCTGAACTCTTTTAAGCATTTTCGATTCTTCTCTTCTCAAAACCGTGCAAGCCTCTTTCCAATGGCTTCTTATATATGTTTTAACTCTTAAAACACACATTAAAAGCATGGTGGATGGGGCATCCACGTATAAGACATGAAAAATGTCTTAAAATGCTAAATAATCATTACTTTTGACTTTTCAAACTTAATCTTTCTTCTCCATTCAATGGTCCACCGAAAATCACTTTTTATATATATATATTAATTAATTATTTACTTAATTAATTAATATATATAATTGCTGAAGTGGTCCAGTCAAACTGGGGTCGGTCCTACCCTCCGCCCGCCCCACGGCGAAAAATCACCAAAACGGTTTTCAAAGAATGTCGATGTCGCGATCTCATCGGACATATCCCAATCTCATCGGGATCCATTTAATCCTATTGCTCTCCAGATATCGGATCTCGTCCAAACTATTTTACTGATTCTCCGAGTCACTCTTATACGTGTGACCCATTAGGTTCCGGTTATGTTGGCCACTTAGATTAACACTTAATCTGAGCAAGTCATGAGCGGTATCTAGCAACACATCACGACCCCAATTGACCGGAAAGTAATTGGTTTGACTAATAAAACCATATCACGAACCCTTCCATAGACAATTACCGTGCAATTCGTCCCTTTCACCATGCTATACCCCACTTGGTTTGAGTATGGGCAATGTGTCAACTCTTACTAGACCGATCGATCAAATCTAGTCCAAGTATAATCAGTTCTCGCCCTAGGACTCATTACTTTATATGTCCATGAAGACCATCTTCATGACATATGTATGCTCCGGCGCCGAGACTTCAAAGTAATGATCCCGATAAGAGGCCATGGGTATCTCTTCGCTATAATGAAGTGGTGAATCCTCTATTGGCTACTCAATTACCTTCAATACTTCAAGTCGCACCCAATCACCACCCTATGAGCGACCTCTGAAAGGCAACAAGGAATGGAGTCAAAGTACAGAATCAGTACCCAAGATATCCTTGAGTACCTCAAGTCTAAGGATACTTGCACCATTGCTATGATGAGATTATCACTGACATTTATATAGGACATCCATGTGATGATCTCATAGCAGGTCATCCAATGTACTTACTACCACTAGTAAGCATCCACATGTCAAATCTAAATATCTCAATATTTACAGTTTTCTGAGATCCACTGCTTGATCCAATCAAGGAGTTTGACATGTGCTAGTCTATCCGGATTAACGATGTCCAGTCTCATTAATCCTATGACTAGGGATAATTTAGATACTGACATAATTGCACATGATAGGAATCTCAATAGTATGATCACATCATAATTTCCTTCATGCTATGTCATGTATCAGGGACTTCATTAATTTGATTAAAGATCATTATCAATTCATAATAAAATGAATATCAAATAAATGAAATATGCCTTGCTTTATTTATTCATAAAGTCTGTACATGACTATGAACAAAATGTGCTAAAGGGGATTGCCTTTAGGGCACTACTCTAACATAATGTAGCCTCTAAGACTTTCAAATATAGGTTGGAAGTTCAGTGTAGTGTTCAATCTTGGTGTTATAAGGACTGAACAATGTTCAGTATTTTGGCTATATCTCGATCACTAGAGCTCGGATTGAGTTGATTCTTGTTGGAAATTAAAATAGAGAGATGAGGCTACAAATATTATGAAGGAGCCGATCGACAATGTAGCCTCCAAGACTTTCAAATATAGATCGGAAGTTAGGTATAGAGTTCAGTCTCAGCTTTGTAATGGTATGAACAGTGTTCAGTATTATAGGTCGCTAGAGCTCGTTAGAGATCGGATTGAGTTGATTCATTTTGGAAATTAAACTAGAGACATATATCTACAATTCATCTGATGGAGCCGATCGATAATGTCACCTTTAGGACTTCCAAATATCGGTCGGAAGTTCAGTGTAGTGTTCAGTCTCGGTGTTGTAATGGCTGAATAGTGTTCAGTGTTATAGGTCGCTAGAGCTCGCTAGAGCTCAGATTGAGTTGATTCTTGTTGGTAATGACAATAGAGACATGGAGCTACAAATGTTATGAAGTAGCCGAGCTATAATGTAGCCTCTAAGACTGCCAAATATAGATCGGAAGTTTAGTGTAGTGTTCAGTCTCGGTGTTGTAATGGCTGAACAGTGTTCAGTGTTATAGGTTGCTAGAGCTCGCTAGAGCTTGGATTGAGTTGATTCTTGTTGTAAATTAAAATAGAGACATGGGGCTACAAATGTTATGAAGGAGCCGAGCTATAATTTAGCCTCTAAGACTTCCAAATATGGGTCGGAAGTTAGGGGTAGTGTTCAGCCTCGGGTATGAAGAACAAACTTCAGTATTTTAGATATATCTTGAGCTATAGAGCTCCGATCGATCCGATTCTTGAAGCGATGGATTCGTACGACATAGAGGAACATTTATTTAGAAGAAAGTTTTATCAAATGACTTCATTTACCTGATCGAAATAATTAGACAAGATGTCAGTTTTAAAGACCAATGAAGGGGCAATCTTGGAAGGTTACTCAAAGGATTAAGTTTATAGGCTTAAATGGAGGGGCTTATGGGTCATTCCCCATTCATTAAATGACATGGCAATATAAAAGACAGTGGCTGTCATATAAGGCATAAGGAAGCACAGAAATGGAAGACTTAAGAAAATAAGAGAGAAGAGAGAAGGGAGAGCAAACTTCGGAGAAGAAAGAAGGGAGAGCTTAGGGTTTCGGATTTTTGGGGGTTCAAGCTCAGTTTTTCGTTGATTCATGAAGGAAAAAGATGGGAGGACAAGAGAGCTTCCTTCCAAGCCTAATAAATCCGAATATGGTGAAAAGTTTGAGGTAAGAGAAAAGTTGAGCTTTGAGCTTTTCTTCGATTTATGGTTTAGAAATATGGAAAATGGTATGAGTTTGTGGAGTATGAAGTCAATTTTGATGATTGCTAAGTATGATGGGTTTAATTTGGGATTTTGAGAATTAGGTTTTATGCCCAAATTTGGAATTTGGGGCTTTTGGAAATTTGTAATTTAGAAAGCTTGAATATATGAGGGATTTATGTTTTCTAAGTTCAATTTGAGGATTAAGTTATTTATGATGTTGAATTTGGGTGAAATTGCTTTAGGTGAAGTCAAATTGGAAGAAAGAAGGAACCAATGGACAAATTGGGGCTAGGAACAACTTTTTAGCATCGAATCAAGGTGTGTACCTGTTTATAATAGAATTTATAAGCCACTACTGCTTTCTTTAAATAAAGGGATTTTCTGATTTCAATTGCATCATAAGTGTTGCATCATTGTGTGAATGATTTGAAAAATCATCATTGATTCCATACATGAGCTTTTGATGAATTGCAAAATACATTTGTATTATGCCTCGAAAGATTCCATGGCATTTCGTATATTCGAAAGAAAGAGCATTCAATAAATGATATTGAGCTTGAATATGATAAATGTTTGAAAAAATTATGATTTCGACTAGTTTTAAGAGCTTTTATAAAATATGGTTTTATGTAAAAGTTTGAAAACTTGTGATTTCCGCATAAATTCGGAAGTGTATAGAAAATATTGTTTATGAAAATATTTGAAAGTTTTGATTCCTAAAAATGCTTTGAAATTGTCTAGAAAATGGTTTATGAAAATGTTTGAAAATTTATGATTTACAATACTTTCAAATTAGTTAGAAAATGTTGTTTATAAAAGTGGTTGGAAGATTTCGATTTCGAATGTCTAATGTTTATAAAAGTATTTGAAAATTATGATTTCCAAACTTGTTTATAAAATGTTTGACAAAGTGTGATTTTCGAAATGCATTTGAAATTATTTAGAAAATAAGATTTATTTAAATGTTAAAAGTACGATTTTTGAAAGGTGTTTGAAATGGTTTTAGAAACTGTTTTAAGAATTTATACAAGTTTTAAATGTTTGATAAATTAAGAAAATTTCAAGTTTCAAAAATGACACAAAGGCCCAATTTCTTGTCTTCAAATGATTTGGGAGATTGATTGAAAAATTGAGAAAGTATTGAATTTTATTGTTCCGAATATTTTTGGAAAAGGGTTACGAGTTTTAAAATGAATTGAGAAATGAAGAAAGATTTTGAAATTTATTTCGTGATTTGGATTTAAGAAATTTCAGAAATTGTTAAATTCGTTATTTTCATTTAATTTGATAAGTTATGAAAATGTTTTCGAATGTTTTAAGAAAATACAAGATTTATAAAATAATAATAATAATAAAATAAAATAAAATTGAATAATGTGCTTTATGAACCTGCATACGTTGATTTATGCCTTAAAGAAATCACTTGCATTCATTGTTTTGATGTTGATCCATACGTGATTACATTGTTGAATTGAGAGTGAATATGTTTATTGATGTGATAATGTTTTGCCATTGGAGTGTGCCATGGCATTATGATTTGAATGGAAAGAAGAAAAGAAAATGGAAGCATATCATTTTGATAAATGATCTTGAGCATTGCTTATATGCTTTTGTGTGGGCGAGAGAGTTACGGATGGATAGTCACGTGCACGTCGATGTATGGAAAATTATAGCCTTCTCTCGGCTGCCCGCTTGAGGCCACGAGATCCTGAGAAATAGGACTCGAATAGATTATGGTATAAACTTCGGTTTATCCGTCGTGTTTACGGAACTCTCGAGCCATGTGTTGTTGTGCATTGCTTATGTGATTGCCATTGCATCTATGAATCGTCAAGTCGATGCATTCATGTTTTATAAACTTATGGGTTTATGGCTGAAAGCCTAAAAATCATATGTTTTGTAAATTGCGATTTTGAATACAGCAAGGAAAGAACTTTTGGAAAATGTGCTTTACGGATTTCAAAGCAATGTTTTCTAAGACCAGAAAAAAAAAGAATTTCAAGGGTTTTGCTTATATTTTGTTATAAACTGTTACCCATTTAGATGTAAGCTCACTTCTTCATTCCCATCCACAGTGATGAGAAGAAGATCGGGTGAAAGAAAATGAAGATTTCTATTTGCATGTGTTTATAATGTATTATTGGTAAGTTAAATGGTTGCTGAGAAGTCTAGAATTGTTGTGTATTGTTTACTTTGGTTTAGGGTTATGGGTAATGTATAAGGCTTGAAAATGCCACTATGATTTGTATAAAGCTGTGATTTATGAAATTGTGTATATAGTGAGTATAAGGTGTATGGATTTCTGGAATTATGCATTGCTTTAAGTTATGTATGGGATGTGTATATGATTATGAGTATGATAAGGTATTGTGGTTTGAGATTTGGATAAGGCTATTAAGTTATGGTATTGCACATGGATAGTGCGATTGTATGTGAATGTATTTTGGATTGAGTTTGGTTATGAAAGAAATGAAAAGGGAAGGAATAAGAAAGAAAGAAAAGAAAAAAATTTATACCGAATTTAGAATGTCTTAAGGTTTCCAACGCGACAGTGATTTCTAAGATTTTGTTTGAGGATGTCGGTACTTGTGTTTCAGTTCGAATGCTTCAATTCGATTTGTGATTTGTGATCATTTGTTTGGTTTGTCTCCGAGCCAATTCGACTTGACTTTGTTTGTATGCTTCGCTTCCAAGTTGGCTTTCGATTCGTTAATGATTTGTTTCGCTTTGTGATCAATCGTTTATTCGTTCCGCCTCTTTATGATTCGTTCCGTCCCCCGTTTTCCGATTGGGGCGCCGGTCTCCGGATCGGGTCCTAACAAAAACACATAAAAGCAATAAACTACCTAGATTTCCCCATCGCGTCCTCTTCAAAACCAGGTTTCTTGTCAATTTCATTCCTCACTTTGTTAAGCAAAGCATAATCGAGACCTTTCACCAACCACATCACCTAAAATTCATTCCTCCATTTTTCATTATTAAATCCAAAAACAAAAACCAAAAGAGAGAGAGAGAGAGAGAGAGAAATGCAAAAGAAAATGAACAAGAAGAAAACATTGACCTCCAAGGTACTTGCTATTTTCAATGAAAATCTTGTGGACATCAGCTGACCACAGGTTGACGGTGCCCGGAGGAGCAACAACGTGAAAGGAACCTAATTCTGTGGGTTCATAATCGGGATTTTGATCTTCTTTGCGTTCCTTTGCACGGTCTATGTATTTAGGCGCCTCTGGCTCCTCTATTTTCTCTTCTCTGTACAAATTTCATTAATGAAAATTTTCTAGAGAAATATAAAAACAAAAATAAAAAACTAATATTAGGACAACCGTATCACTTACTTTCGGGAAGCGATTTTCTCTTTGTAATTTCCTTTCGACAACGTCATCGTTGATTTTTAGTTATATGGGAAATCTTCGAATTATGGCAGTTAAATGGATTTTCAAGCTAAAATATTCAGAAAGACACTTTTTCTTCTAGCATCATATATGTCTAATTTACAGAAATGGTGGAGACAAATAAAATAGATGTGATGCACAAATTATCCTTCCTAGAAAGAGGCAAAATGAACTGATTCGTGAACAAAATAAAGTAGAGAAAGAGAAACCAAAGAAAAACAATGAAGAATAAATGTTGGAGAAGAAAATGGGAAAGTAATGCGCTTGACGAAATTTTAAATATTAAGTAAACAAATCAACTGCCACGTTTTGTTCAACAAAACGTCGTGATTTCTATTTCATGGCGTTTTAATAAAAAAACATCACAAAAAATATTACAAAGTTGTGATATTTTTTAAACGTCACAAAAATTCTTTACAATCTGCGATATTTATCAACAAAACGTCGTGGATTGTATTAATTTCTTGTAGCGTTTCTTATATTTTAGTGATAGCCAGATCAACTAATTATAGTTTTGTTGTTTTGATTTGTTTTTTTTATCTTATACTTATTTCTCTTTATCTTTTATTGTGTATAAAACTATTGTACTTATTCATAATGAAATACAAGAATTATTAGCCTCAATTTATATACTCTTTTATGGTATCAAATGATTCTAATGATTGTTTAGCTCCTCATTGTTCTATTTTCAATTATTAGATCATGTCTTAGTTGTGCCATTATTTTCTATTATTATTAAATTTCTCTGTTACTTTGTAAAGCCTGTTTAAAAGGTTCTTTGGTCTTTTAATTAACAGTTAAGTTTAATACATCTGAAATATTTGTCTGCTTCTTTTAATTTTTTGCATTTGTTTTACTGTTCCTCCATTTTTAAGCTCTTCCTAATATTATGGTATCAAAGATGCCAAGTTCATTCAAAACTAGGCATACAAACTATTGTAACTAATGGAAATGTAGTAAGTCTTTCTTAACTGACAGTTCCTATTTTCAAAGTTGAATGCTATGCATTCTCATGCATCAAAATGAAGATGTTATTTGGGATTCAAGATTTGTGGGACCTATTAAAGAAAGGGTATATTAATCCAAATGATGAACCCATGTTGAAACATAACAAGAAGAAGGACGTAAAAGCATTGTTTTTTATTCACGATCAATTTTTTTAAAAATTGTAACCATAATGGCAGAAAAGCTTGGATGACTTTGTAAACAACTTTCCAAGGCTCCTCAAATATAATCACAGTGAAAGTTCAATCTCTTTGTAGATATTTTGAAAAAATGCGTATGAAAAGTGGACAATCTTTGCAAGATTTTTTGTCTAGATTTATTACAATTGTAAATCAATTGAGATCTTACGTAGAGGAGATTTCTAATCAAACAGTTATTACAAATGTTTTGCAAAGTTTGACTTTAAATTTTGATCATGTCGTAGCAGTTATTAAAGAGTCCAAAGACACTTCTATGTGAAGGGAGAGGCCTTACACTAGAAAACTGAATAGAGAGAGCTAAGTGAGAGAATTGGATTTTATAAAGGAGGAGGTCATGGTAAAGGATTTGGTGATCGAGGAGATATGTAGTCAACTGAACACATAGAGACAACAAGAATATTGTGCAATGTTACAAATGCAAAAAATTTGTGAATTAAAAGATGAATGATAGAAAAGGGGAAAGCAAGTAAGCTATGCAAAACAAAAAGAAGAGGAGGAACTCAAGTTATTTATGTCCTATCAAAAGACACAATAACTTTTAGTAACATCTAGATTTTTTATGGCAGCTACTCTGATCACATGACATGAATACGATCATTATTGAAGGAGTTTAATGAGTCTTACAAATTGAAGGTGAGACTTGGAGATGATAAAGCAAGTTAAAGGCAAAGGTACTTTTAAAGTTAACAATAGCCGTAGTAATGTAAAGCTTCTTTACGATGTCTATTGTATTCCTACTTTATCTTTAAAATAATTGAATGTTAGGCAACTTATACCTAGGGGATGTTCTATCTTGTTTGATGACGTTTCTTATGAGATTAGAGATAAAAAAAATCAAATAAGGTTATTATTGTTGTTTGCATGACACCAAATAAGTTGCTTTCACTTGAAATGTTAAGTGATAAGAATCATGCTCTTATTGTTAAAGGAAGTGAATCTAAATTATGAAATTTATGATATGGGCATTTGAATGTTAAAAGGATTTAAAGTTGTTGAGTCAAAAGGAAATGGTTTCTACTTTGCCTAAAACTGAGTACTTAGATATTTTTAAAGGTCATATATGGAAATTAATGTAAATTATCATTTCCTACCAAGAAGTCTAAATGGGCATCTTATTGTCTTGAACTTGTGCATGCTGATTTATATGGCCCAATAAAACTAATTTGTTTAGAGGAAGTCTTTATTTGTTGTTAGTTACAAATGATAAAATTTGAATAAGTTACGTGCATTCAAGAAATTTAAAGTTCTAATGAAAAAAAAAACTAGAAATATATCAAAATAGTGCAAATAGTAAGAGGTGAAAAAGTTGTCTCCAAAGATTTTTAACATTTTCTATAAAGAGAATAGAATTCATAAGGAGTTAATTGCAATATACACACTTGAGAAAAATGGTATAGTAAAATGAAAGAAATGTATGGTGATTGAAATGATGAGAAGACTGTTGCAAGTAAAAGGCATGTTGACTTAATTTTGGGGAGCAGTAACTAGATTAGTTTATATATTAAACATATGTCCAACAAGAGTAGTAGCAAACCAAACACCTTTTGAAGCTTGCTTAGGAAGGAGACTTTGGGCAAACCATTTTACAAATCATTAGTTGTATTGTATATTCATTGATTAATGCTGAAAAATATAACAAACTTGATAAAAAATATGTCAAATGTATTTTTATGGGTTATTATTCTAACTCCAAGTCATATAGACTATATGATCCTATCAGTTGCAAAGTTAACATCACTCAGAATGTTATTTTTATGAGGACGCATAGTGGGATAGGCATGAAAATGTAAAAAGAATTGTATCTTTTCAAGACCTAATAAGCATGGAAGTTCAACCTAAAACAAGTTCACCATAAACATCTCCAAGCTCTCCTTCCAATTTAATTTCTTCAAGTGATTCAACCCCAATAGGTATGGGAATCATTTCGTCCTCATCAAGCTTATTAGATGATACTCCTCCTTAAAAGACAAGATCTTTGCTGAAATCTCTGCATCAACATAATCTATATTTGTTAATGATCGAATAACCTTTCAAGAAGGGTTTGATAAAGAAGAATGGTGTAATGCAATGAAGGAAGAACTTGTAGCAATCCAAAAAAATGAGATACGGGAATTAGTGAATCTTCCAAAAGGAAAGACAACAATTAGAGTCAAGTAAGTCTTTAGAACACAATTTTAAGCCAATGGTAGTATACAAAAACAAAAGACAAGGCTTGTGGTGAAAGGATATTCATAGCAACAAGGTGTCAATTGTGGTGAAACATTTTCTCCTGTTGCACGGTTTGGGGCTATGATAACCATTTTGGTCATGGTAAACTGCAACTACTAGTGTATTAGTTTGAAGTCATCCTTTTTTAATAGGGAATTATAAGAGGAAGTGTATGTCTCTTAGACCTAATGTTTCATTGTCAAAGGCAAAAAGATACATTATACAAGCTATGAAAAGCATTTTATAGGTTGAAATAAATTGCACAAGCATGGTACAGTAAGATCAACTCTTATTTTCTAGATAATGGATTTGAAAGAAGTAGGAATGAACCCAATCTTTATGTGAAAAGGCATGGAAAAAATGATTTTCTTATTATTTGCCTTTATGTTGATGACATGATTTATTGGGTTCTTATTTTTCTCTTCCTAACAAATTCAAAGTTTGTATGAAGAAAAAATTTGAAATGATAGATTTAAGTGGCTTGTAATATATTCTTGATCTTGAAGTAAAGAAACTTGAAGATAGCATCTTTGTTTCTCAAAGAAAATATGCCATAGATTTATTAAAAGGTTTATCGTGTTGAATTGCAAAATTGCAACTACACCAATAAATTTGAATAAGAAGTTGTAAATTGATGATGATACTGAAAAAATTGATTAAAGACATTTCAGAAACATGGTCAAAGACCTAATTTATTTAACACATATGTGGCACGATATTTCTTTTGTAGTTGGAGTTAGTACCGAATTTATGTATTGCCCTTCAAACCACCACTTTAGATCTATAAAATGAGTGTTGTGATATATTACTGGCAAAATTAATTTTGAGTTATTGTATAGTTGTGGTTTATTATTCAAATTAGTTGGCTGTAAATGTTTGAAGGATAAAAGGAGCACATCTGGTAAAACAAAAGAAACAGATAAGTGGTAAAACAAAATTGTAGAAATTAAAAGTAGCGAACAAATATTTCAGGTGTGTTGAACTTACCATTAATTGAGACACCAATGAGCCTTTTAAATAGACTTTATAAAGTAACATATAAACTTAATAATAACATAAAATAATGGCACGACTAAGATACAATCTAATAATTAACAATAGAAAAACAAGGAGATAAACAATTGTTACAAGATATGGTTAAAGACTATTAAAAAATGTGGTCAGATAATAATGTAGTTAGTAATTTTAAATCGATCTCTAACACTTCCCATTGATTCAAAGTTGTAGACACCAAGTTAGGAACAAAAATAAACATGCTTATCTTAAGGAAGAGACTTTGTTATAATATCAACTACATACTCAATTATAATACAGTATCTTAGTATAATTGATCCATTTAACACAAGATCTTATGCAAAGTGAACAAGAATATCAATATTCTTTGTTCTCCTATATTAGACAAGAATTTTATACATAGAAATTGTTGCTTTATTGCCATAAGAAATTTTAGTTGCTTTATTTTACTCTTAACCAAGATGTATAAGAATTCTCCTTAATTAAATTTCTTGATAAGTTGATGATGTTATTGTTGTATATTCAACTTCAGATCTTGATAGGGCTTTTGTTGCTTACTTCTTTGAGATCTAACATTTAGCAGTTGAACCAAGAGTGAAAAAAAAATCAGGTGTGCTCCTTTTATCCTCCGAACATCTAGCCCAATCATTATCAATATAGCCAACTAAAACAAAATTCAATGTGCTCATTTTATCCTCCAAACATCTAGCCCAAAAATTATCAATATAACTAACTTTTTTAAACTATGTAACATGATTATACTATATCCCAAAATCAGTTGTTCCAGCAAAATATCACAACTCTCTTCTTTCAGCTCCAAGGTGATGTTTTGAAAGGCAATGCATAAATCTAGAAATAACTCCTATTGTGAAAGCAATATCAAGATATGTATGTGTCAAATAAGTTAAGCCTATAACCATACTTCCAAGATATGTATGTGTCAAATAAGTTAAGCCTATAACCATATTTCTAAAAAATCTTTTATTTGTTTTTTAGAGCGATCACATCTAGTTCAATATATCAGTACTTCAAACATTAAAGTCATTCCTTCCTTAGAAATATAACATATACAATGGCTAACCAAAAATCACCTACTCTACCATTCGTTCAAATTACCAATTTTTTAACCATACAAATAGATTCCTACAATTACCTCATTTAGTGAAAATTAGTATAGGAAATCTTCATCACCTTTGACGTTATAGGATACATCAATGGAATGACTCTTTCTTCAACCACTAATTTCTTATCTCTAAACTTTGTTAAATGGCATAAACCTTACAAGCTTATGTATTGCTTCTCTATCCAATACCACAGCCTACTACCTACCTTACACTGGGTCATCACACTATCCAAGACCTCTAGGTTGGAATCAAGTCTTTTTCTATACAAAAGACTAACTCCTACCACTTAATGCTCCGACCATAATTTCACACCTTAAAGAAAGACTCTTCTTCCTTCTCTGATTATCTCTCCCTTATCTCAATTATCGTTGATGAACTTGTTATTATCAGTGATAATATTTCTAAATAGGATGTTGTCCTCTTCACCTTGAGTGTATTGCCCACAGATTATGGTCTTGTTTGGTAAATGAAAGATCGGCTATTTTTTGGTAGATTGAGAGGTATTTGGTTATATGAACATGTCAAACCGATGATAATTATATTTGGTAATTAACCGATTGGGTTGAAAGACTGAACCCAATCTTTTATTTTTGAAAATGCTCTTATGAGGAGCGTTTTGCTCCAACAGTTGAGAGATTACGGGACGAAAAGACTATTGTTCCTAAAAGTTATTACAAATTACTCAAGTTGCCATCTTTTATTATTTCTTTCTTATTTAAACATTCCTCCGTTAGCCCCTATTATAGTTAAACAATAAAAAATATTTGTGTCTCTAGAAATTTACCCTAATAACAAGTTATTAGTTCAACAAAATATAAGAAGAATAAGCATTATTACATCTAATTTATCAAAAAATAGGTTAGTGATAAATAAGTTAATATACTAGAAAATGAACTTCAACTTGATTAACATGGAGAAAGAAAGCGGTAGTGGTGGTGGTGGTGGTAATAGTACTACTACTACTATTACTAATAATAATAATAGTAATAATAATAATAATAATAATAATAATAATAATAATAATAATAATAATAATAATAATAATAATAATAATAATAATAATAATAATAATAATAATACTACTACTACTACTACTACTACTACTACTACTACTACTACTAATAATAATAATAATAATAATAATAATAATAATAACAACAACAACAACAACAACAACAACAACAATAATAAATGTTCTATGTTTTATTACAATTATAAACTTAATTTTGTGAAATTAATATCTAAAATCTAAATAATTATGAAAATCTTTAAAGAAATAATAAGATATAATACTCATGTTCTTATAAATCCTTCATTATAAATCCTTTTTTTAAGTCAAGCTCTCATAAATCATTTTACATATAAAGAACTAATACTAAATAGTTAATTTTACCAAACATCTTTAAATAAATAGCTAATATTATCTGTTGGAAAAATCAGTTGATGTGATCTACTGTCAACTAACTGCTAATCAAATCAGCTAACAACTAATGCAATTTGTTGATAAAACAAGGCATATGTACCTTTTATCACATCAGTTGAACAACATGAAACCCCATCACCTTCATAGAACTTTGGACAAAATTGTTTCTTTATAAAAAATGTCTCCTCACATTCCACACTCTTGTATCACTTGACATAACTCTCACCACATCACTTATAGGTGGATGTTCATCTCAGCTCTCTGGCATTTGGGGTGGTTGTAAGAGAAGAAGAGGATGTCCTCTTCCTTATTCACCCATAATTTGTGTTCCTAGCTTCAGCTTCTAGTTCTTAGGACATTTAATTCTTTTAGGTCAGATGGTCCAACCTCCTATTTTAATCTCTTAACCACCTTACATCCTCTTCTAACATTCCAGTCCAACATGATTTTATATACTAGTCCAAAATTCCAGTCTACCCTATATAATGCTAATCCCTCATTTTAACCAGACTAACTCCCACCATAAACCTCAATGCCAAATTTATTAGAAATGTAACATCCCGTTACCGGAGTGACGGGTATATTGATAATTTGGATCGGGTTTAGGATTTGGTACAGGCAAGTGTTGCATCGTACATGTGTTATTGTTTCTATAGTACAGATCCATATATATATGTATATACATGTATGACAATTCCCGACTTGATTGTGAAATTGGTTATAATTGGTCCGATGAGAATTGGCTTAATTGTGCAATTGGGAATTTATCAAAATTGTACATATGAGAATTTGGTTTGTGAAAATTGGATATTTAGTAAGTGTATAATTGGGTTTTGAATATGAATTTAGAATGAAATGGATTATAGACAAAGGGAAATTGGAAATTGAGTATAGGAATGAGCATTTCCTAATTTTGTGAATTTATGAGAATTTTTCGGAATTTTAGAGTTTTGGATCCGACCGAAAATTTGACTAAGGGACTGATTAATGTGATTCCGGGTCCGAGATTGATTGACAAATAATATGAAATAAATTGAATTATGATTTTAGGAATTTTTGGTTATGAGTAGCGCGAAATTGGGAGTAAAATAGAATAAGAATCGGACGTGTTAGACCCTAAGAATTGGACATGAAGTGGAGGATCTCATATATATATATGTATAAGCTTAAGGTAAGCTTATTTCTTCATTTCTCTTCGCCTTCGTCGACGGTCGTGGGTGTGAGAAATCGTGGATTTGGAGTTGTTTGACGGATTTTCAAAGGATTGAAGCTTGAATCAAGTAAGTTTCTATGCGTTTATAAGTTAAATTGTTTGATTTGATCATAGATTTGAGTAAGAAATTGTTTAGAAATTTGGAAAATGTCGATGATAGGGTTTTCGTTGGTTTTGATTTGGGTGTTTGATGAAAAAGGGTTTAAATGATGATCTGAGGTTAGAAATAAGTTGGGTTTAAGGTTTAAAACTGATTGAGAGTGTTTAGAATGAATTTGGATGAGTTAGATCGGAAAAATCGAGAAATTTCGGGTTTCGTCATGATTTTGCGATCGCATCGCGCGACGCATGATGAACACGCCATGGCGAGCCAACCCAAAGTGCACGTCATGACGAATTAAAAATATTTTAATTTATGCTTGTGCGAGGAGGAGGACAAGGCATACGCCATGATTTAACGCTCGTCGTCGCGACGTGGGATGCCCGGTTCGCCGCGGCGAGGGATGCTTTCCGAAAATGAATTTGAGGTTTTGAGGAAATTAATGATTCAATTGAATATGTATTGATTTCAAATTAGAGATTATGAAATTGGGAATTCGAATTTCAATTTCAAGAGATTTGAGTTTCGGAAATTTATGAATAGCAAAGGAATAGTGAATTAAATTCTGATTTGCTGATAATCCCTATGAATTGAATTTCTAGAAAATTGCAATTCAGAAGAAATGATTAAAGGATTATAAGATGATTGTTACAAGTAATGAGCTTGAGGATTGATTTTCAAATGAATTGGTTTCTAAATGACTAATTGGAATTTGGAGACTAAGAATATTGAATTGATAAGAATGGAAATTCGGAATGTAATTATATGATTATTGGAATTGAGTGGTAAACGATTAGTGATTGTGATTCTAATTGAAAGTGTTATGGATTAGTAAGAGAGTGATCAAATTGAGGAATTTGGGAATTTGATTGGGAATGTCATAACATGTATAGTATTGATCGTATTTGTTAAATATGTATTATTGAATTGATATTGGCCAAAATGGTAATGTGAATTATTTGAATTGACATAGAGGTTCCGATGGATCGACACTCCACGGACGATATTGGGACTTCGATCAGTAGCTCGAAGTGCGGTGAGTAACCTAGTTGGTTTCTCAACCTTATGTGTTTATTAATTATATGCATTGATTGCCATGAGGAAGCAAGGATGGATATATGTGATTGAGTGATTTGATTGATTTCGAACCATGGGTGTTCGAAATATTGGATTGTGATATTGAAGTGCAAAGATGAGTAAATGTGTATGAGTGCATGAATGAATTGAATAGTAAATGTATCAGTAAAAAATGAATTGAATTGCCTATGACTGAAATGCCGGACCAAAGGTTCGAAGAAATGAAAAGTGATATCGAATTGGAAAGTGACATATGCATTCATGCATAATTGAACGATCAGATAAAGATAGTTGTTGACCTGAGACGCCACTGTACTGAACCGAGCTTTGAGCTCGAGGGGACTAGTGCATACCCAGAGGGCTCTCCTATCCCTAATGTGAGTGGGCAGTAGTGCATACCCAGAGGGCTCTCCTACTCGCCAAAAATGCGAATACTGTTACTGAACTGAAAGGAGTTAGTGCATACCCTGAGGGCTCTCCTACTCCCTAGACGCGTCCGATTTCTGATAAGTGATAGGCGCTCAGTCACAACAACGAAACGAAAATTGAAAGTGTCTCATGGGCATTGCATATGTATATGACTGACTGAAAATGTAAATTGACTGTGAATGACTGTGAAATGTGAATAAGGAAATTGCATGTGATATTACTGTAAGTGCTACTGTGTGTTATGTGTATATGATTGTGAATGCATGAGTTGGGTGAACCATCGATGATGGTTTCTCACTGAGTTCGCAAAATCACCCAACATTGCATCTATTTTTCAGGAAGTGAAGAGTACCCCGTTAGACACACGGGAGTATGTCTACCGCTAGCAAGACAGAGTTTTCGGGTCGGGATCAGTGTCGTCACATCTGCATCAGTGTAGTGAATTGTTTCAGTGAACCCCTTTTGATTTATGTGTACTTGTATGGTACAACTGAAATTGGTTTATAATTGAAATTGTTTTGTAATTGCAAATGTTTTGTTATAATTGGGCCAAATCATTATTGTTTTGGCACTCAACTGTTTTCGTAAGAAAAGAAAAATGTCATATCGAGTTTTAAAAAGGTAGTGATTGTTCTAGTACGCCACCCTCGCGGGTCACGGGCTCGGATATCACTGTTGATGTTGGGTTCGGGTCTCGTCGGGAGTGGGGTGCTACATTTGTGGTATCAGAGCCCAGAAGTACAATCTTACATGGGCATTCTGAGACAAATGTGTCAAAGTGCATGCATTTAAAGTTATGTCTCGGCAGATAGTGACGACTGATCCCCGGTCTAGCATAGGAGTCTCATACATGAGCCTGTACTAGTGATTTAAGTGGTTAGAAATAGTGAGGAAAAGATGATATGGGAAAATGTGATAAATGAAAATTGTAGAAATCAAAGAAAAAGAACAAGTATACGGTGCGATATGATGGTTGGAGATTTAGTGTATTGGTATTGATAGGCGTATTATGAAATACGACATGAGAGTGATATTGGAAAAAAAATCTGTGAATGGGAAGTAGATGTGAATTGTATATGTGTAGTTGTGAAGTGATAGAAGAAATATAGAGATATGTGAAAGATGGCAAATAAAATGTTTTATGATTAGAGTTGCGCAGCGGAAGCGTGATAGGAGTCATGATTGGAGGACTATGCCTAGAATTTGAATATGTTAAGTGAGAAAGCAACAATGAATGTATATTTGTGATACGGATTTGAGTGTGGTTGCGTAAAACAAAATGGTGAAAGGATCGAAACGAGAGAAAATAGTATTGAAAGAAGAAAAAAGTAAAAAGTTATTAAGGTCAGCGGATTTGCCTATGCGAATGCACACCTGATAAATGGAAATGATATCGGAAATCAATTGGTGCATTAGTGGATAACCGCTAAGTCAAATAGTTAAAAGTTCATGTGAGATGGAGTAAGAACCAAAAGTGTTTATAGTGATATTTGGAAATGAATTGAGATTGTAATTAGGATGTTGGTAAGGAAAAAGCCTCATGATCGAGGATAGGTGCGAAAAGGAAAAAGGTGGTCAAAGATCAAATGAGATTGAAGTGTCTTTAGCGTAAGTGACTAAGTGGTAAAGTAATGTAATACTGTAAATGGTATGTACCTCAATGAACGGTATCAAAAAGAGATGCTTTGGTTATGTGGATTATGGTATAGATTGATCGTCACAGGACATTGTGAATAATTGAAATCGATAAGAAATGTGACGACGGTTGATGATTAGGAATTGAAAGAAGAATTTCCCTGAATTGAATTAAGTTGATTAGATGATTAAAATTGAAAAGTTTAGAAATGAAAGGACAAATTGGAGAAAAAAAATAATAGAATAAGTTATTAAAAAAGTATGTGTTACGATAATGTAAAGAGTTTGATTGTGTAATAGGAGTATTGAACAGTAAAAGGATATCAGTTGTGATTTAAGGAGAATATCGGGTCAGATATATTTTGTGTGAATATCGGAAAGTATAAAGTGGATGATGATCGATTGAATACATTTGAAAAGTGAATAAGAGAAATTGGCACAGTTGAGGAAATTGTTTGACATGTAAGTTTTATAAGAGTGAATGTGATCTTGGTAGAATAATTAGTGGATGAATTATTATTATTCGAACATGGTATTGGGAGATTAAATGCAAATAGAGGCGAAATTGAGGAAACAAAATTCGTTATTAGTGGCCTCAATATGACCGTGTTGTGAATCAATTTATGGATTGACAAGTCAGTGGTAACCTAAAAGATAAATGGATTTGTAAAGTGTTATATGGACAGAAATAGGAAATATTGATATGATCGGATGTGTGTAGCATTGGTATTGGATATAGAGAATTACGAGTAATCAAAAAGAAATCGTTAAACAGTATAGAGTTTGAGAAAGGAAAAAGATGTAAGTAAGCAGTTGAAGTGTGATTAAAATAGCAAGTCCGTCTAAAATCCTAAAAGATGATTCGGATCCCAAAATGTTACAAAGACTGAATTGGAAAATATTGTTAGGATCCGATATATGTGTTATCGATTTTGGAAGTGATAAATTGTGTGTAAAAGGGCAATATAGGTTAAGAAAGATTTGATGAAATTATTCAGTATAGCGAAATAAGTGGAAATCGAGAATCAATGATCGAAAAGACTCCCTAACTTGGTGATAATCGATATGAAATTTCGAGGACGAAATTTTTATTAGGAGGAGAATTGTAACATCCGCTATCAAGTGACGGGTATATTGGTAATTTGGATCGGGTTTAGGATGTAGGAAAATCCCGGGAGGTACATCACATGTACCGGCAGCGGAAAACAAAAAAATTTTGTTCCCGGGACTTTCCCGAAACCCAAGATCTTGGTATCCGTATGAAGACATCAACCTAAATAGCCAAAAGAGACTATCTCTAAAGGTGATCCACGCAGAGATCAGAAAATCTAACCAGGTCAAACCCTTTGACCCGGGAATAGCTAGAACAGATTAAAGCTCGCTAGAGCCTACCTACATCTGGAGAGTCAAGGAAACGTTGGAGAATGATGATAACCTTGGAGAAGAGAGTGATGATCGATGATATGCTTCCAAAGAAACTTGAAAACCCTTTCCAAATTGCCTTCTTTCAAAAGCTACGATGATCATCCATCTTCCCACACTTTTTCTATTAGTCTTTTAGTCTTTAAGAATTAAAAGACTTAACAAACTAATGGTGGAGAGAGCTCCACGTTTTTCCTCTTTTTATATATATATATATATATATAAAGTTAAAGCTTAAAGTTAAAGCTTCATTTCCTCTCCTTCCACGTGTATACCTATATATATATATATTAATTAATTATTTAATTAATTAATCATATATATATATGTATATATATTGCTGAAGTAGTCCAGTCACATTTGAATTGGGTCTCTACCGGCCTCTGGGCCTGTGTCTTTGAAAATTTTCAAAACCTTTCTTAGCAATATCGATGTCGCGATCTCATCGGGACATATCCCAATCCATTGGGATCCATTTAATCCATTGCTCTCCATAATTGGAACTCGTCTAATTACTATTTTACTGATTCTCTCAAACACTCTTATCGTGTGACCCTTTAGGTTCCGGTTATGTTGGCCACTTAGATTAACAATTAATCTGAGCAAGTCATGAGCGGTATCTAGCAACACATCATGACCCCAATTGACCGGAAAGTAATCGGTTTGATGTATTCATCACGAACGGATCACGAACCTTCCATGAACAATTACCGTGCAATTAGTCCTTTCACCATTCTATACCCCACTTGGTTATGAGTATGGTAAGAGTGTCAACTCTCACTAGACTGAGTCTAGCCTGTGATATCGCTCTCGTCCGGGACTCATTCTTGTATATGTCAATGAAGACACTCCTCATGACATACATCTTTGCCAATTTTAGTAATGATCCCGACAAGAGGCCATGTATATCTCTTCTGCTAATCCAGAAGTGGTGAATCCTTTATTGTCTACTCAATTATCTTCGAATACCTCAAGCTGTACCCAAGCACCACCCTATGAGTTACCTCTGGAAGGCAACAAGGAATGGAGTCAAAGCACGGATCAAGATCAAGATATCCTTGAGTACCTCAAGTCTAAGGATACTTGCACCATTGCTATGATGAGATTATCACTGACACTTAGATAAGATATCCATGTGATGATCTCATGGAAGGTCATCCAATGAACTTACTACCGCTAGTAAGCATCCACATGTCAATTCTAAATATCTCATATTTACAGTTTCTGAGATCCACTGCTTGATCCAATCAAGGAATATGACATGTGCTAGTCTATCCGGATTAATGATGTCCAGTCTCATTAATCCTATGACTAGGGAGAATTCTGATACTGACATAATTGCACATGATAGGAATCTCATGTAAGTGTAAGTTGACTTACACGCATTCAGTACCGATAAGTCAACATGTACATGGGGTGAGTTGACTTATGCAAGGACGGAACTGTTTAAATTGTGCCCTAAAGGCAATCCCCTTTAGCGCGTTTTGTTCAAAGTCGTATACAGACTTTATGAATAAATAAAGAAAGGCATATTTCATTAATTTGATATTCATGAACATTGTTTATGAATTGATATGGATCTTTAATCGAATTAATGAAGTCCATGATATTTGATATAGCATGAAGGAAATTATGATGCGATCATACTACTGAGATTCCTATCATGTGCAATTATGTCAATATCGAAATTAACCCTAGTCATAGGATTAACGAGATTGGACATCGTTAATCCGGATAGACTAGCACATGTCATATCCCTTGATTGGATCAAGCAGTGGATCTCAGAAACTGTAAATATGAGATATTTAGAATTGACGTGTGGATGCTTACTAGCGGTAGTAAGTACATTGGATGACCTGTCATGAGATCATCACATGGATATCTTATTCTAATGTCAGTGATAATCTCATCATAGCAATGGTGCAAGTATCCTTAGACTTGAGGTACTCAAGGATATCTTGGATACTGATCCTGTGCTTTGACTCCATTTCTTGTTGCCTTCCAGAGGTAACTCATAGGGTGTTGCTTGGGTACAGTTTGAGGTATTCGAAGGTAATTGAGTAGCCAATAAAGGATTCACCACTTCGAATAACGAAAGAGATACCCATGGCCTCTTGTAAGGATCATTACTTGAAAGTCTTTGGCCAAAGCGGATATGTCATGAAGATTGTCTTCGAGGACATATATAGTAATGGATCCCGACAGAACTAAAATCACTGGGCTAGACTTAGTCTAGTAAGAGTTGACACTTTGACCATACTCATAACCAAGTGGGGTATAGGATGGTGAAAGGACGAATTGCACGGTAATTGACTATGGAAGGGTTCGTGATCTGTTCGTGATGAATACATCAAACCGATTACTTTCCGTCAATTGGGGGTCATGATGTGTTCTTAGATACCGCCACGACTTGCTTAGATTAATTGTTAATCTAAGTGGCCAACATAACCGGGAGCCTAAAGGGTCACACGCATAAGAGTGTTTAAGAGAATCTGTAAAATAGTAATTGGACAGAGTTCCCAATTATGGAGAGCATTCGGATTAAATGGATCCCGATGGATTGGGATATGTCCCATGAGATCGCGACATCAATATTGCTAAGAAAGGTTTCGAGTCTGCTTGATCGGGACCCGTGAGAGGTCGGTAGGACCGACCCAGCTTGGACTGGACCTTAGCAATTATTTATATCATTAATTAATTAATTAATTAATTAATTAATTATATAAATTAAGCCCATGTACGTGGACTTGAAGAAAGGAGAAGAGATGTGTTTTGAAAAGTCAAATATCATTACATAAATTCCTTAAATGGTGTGCCATCCATTTGGAAGCATTTAATTGGTGTTTTAAATGTTAAAGACACCATATATATGTTGATTTTCGTGGATGGCAACATGATGGTTCGGATGGCTTATGGAAGGAGGAAGAAAAGCTTAAGTGTTAAGCTTAAAGATGAAAGGTGTTTCATATTTTCCTTCTCTCAAAGCCATCATCGTTTTCTCTTCTCCAAGCATAAAGTTTTCAACGTGGTTTCCAAGTTCTCCAGGACAGAGGTAGGGTCTAGCAGCCTTTAATCTGTTCTAGCTATTCCCGGGTCAAAAGAGTTTGACTCGGTTAGGTTCTCTGATCTCTGCGTGGATCACCTTTAGAGATAGTCTCTTTTGGCTATTTAGGTTGATGTCTTCATACCGATACCTGGATCCTGGCATTCGGAAAGTCCGGAAACAAAAATTTTGTTTTCCGCTGCATACATATGATGTACCACCGGGATTTTCCTACAGTGGTATCGAGGCGTCTGGTATCCCGTATGAAGCTAAAACCTAAGCAAGATCAGAAAACCTAATTGCTGTTGATGTTGATGCATGTATACTGTCTGAATTTCGTTTTGCTATAGAGATATGTTTTTCGAAATTTTTCTGCCCAGGATTGTTCATAACATGTTAGAGAATATGTCTATGAATTTTCAGAATTTATCGATTTGATTTGATATACTTTTGCTAATTAATTCCCTAAGGTTACAGATGCTGTTTTGTAAAACGATTCTGGTACAGGCATGAGTATAAAATCGAGAAGAAATTCTAGAAAAATGGTTTTTCAGATTTTCCTTCACCTACATGTCTCTAAGATGTTGATGAATGTCTTTCAGCATGGAAATTGGATTTCAAGGTGATTGGATATTTATTCACGAATTTATTCTATGCTGTTGGGAATTGCTGTGCTGATGAACACAGATTTTGAATCGGTTTTGTTATTTAGGTTGACTGAGTTTTTGATGGCCTAAAATCCTGAACAAATTCAGGTAGCATGTTCTAAACATGTAGTAACCTATATAATTTTCTCATGATTTATTGAAATTGTTTCATTGATCATTTCAAGCAATGTACAGAACTGGACAGTTTTGTGAAAATTGTTGGGACTGTTTTGCTTGGCTTGATTGAGTGTGCCTTTTCAGTTCTAATGCCATGCACCATTTTTAATGTGATTAAAAATGTGTTATCTTGATGTATTATGATTGCCAAGTTGAATTGCTTGAAGTTGCTTTTCCAAGAATTTTTGAATGCCAAATTGGTCACATTAGCGTCTCGTTAGTATATAGCATTATCTTGTTTGTTTTGACCGTCATAATTTTATGGCATGTGCTGAAGTAAATTTGATAATGTATGTGCTAGCTAGAGATGCTTAGGATGATAATTTGGGTGTTCCTAAATTGTTTGGAAATTAATGAGTTTTGACTCATTTCAAGCTTTTCATATGGTTTGACCATATAAGGCTTTCATGGTCCAATGAATTGTTCATTGATACATCAAACTAACAGTTATTACCTTAGTTATGATGGTATTGTGAATTGGAATTGCATGGATTGAGGAATTAGCCGATTAGATATTATAGCATTCTCCCAAATAAGTCGACTTATATGGGACATAAGTCGACTTGTTTGTTGGATAAATCGACTTGTTTTTGAGAATAAGTCGACTTGTTAGCTTTAATAAATCGACTTGTTTGTTTGATAAGTCGACTTGTTTTTAGAATAAGTCGACTTGTTCTCTACATAAGTCGACTTGTTCATGGGCAGGAGACATAAATCCACTTGTATCACATAAATCGACTTGTGTGTGGCAGATGCATAAATCGACTTGCATTTGATGAAAGTCGACTTGTGGCATCATAAGTTGGATGATGGATGATTATAAGGATTGATTCAATTGGATTGATGAAACCTAAATCATTCCATATAGTCTGGCGACTATGATCTTTTAGCTTGGAGTCTAGAGTTTCTAAATCCTCCTCGGTATATGAAAACTAACGCCTTCCATTAATATGGTAAGAACGAGTTCTTATAGAGTTGGGTTGTTGGGCAAACTCAAGCTCGCTCTATCTGAATATGTTGAACCATGAAAATATGATTTTCGGATTAATGGGTTGGTTTTCCTTTGGGCGTTAGTTTGTTGAGCAAACTCAAGGTCAACGTGGACGAGAGGCGAAATTGGGTAGCATACATCGGATGTATGCGCATCAAAGAGTTGATACCCATGAAGTGCACATCAACAAGTTGATAGCGATCGATAGTTGTGTCTAAGATGTAATTGGTATATCTGATACCTCCGAGACATAAGGTGGCTTGTTGAGCAAACTCAAGGTCATTCTTAATGTCGGTTATCGATGATGCAATTGGTATGACCGATACCTACCGATTGACCTAAGAAGTGGCTTGTTGGGCAAACTCGAGGTCACTCTTAGCAATATCGGATATCGACCCACTAGGACATTATGTCACATTGTTTCTCTGGATTAGTAAAGAGGGTTATGGATTCTAGGAAACTAGTGGGAGCCATATGCATGTCATGCAAGTCCTTATGATCATGCGGGCATATCTATTCATCATTCCTTCTCTATTGCGCTAAGTTGATTGAAGAAGTCTTTCGATGTGAATTTTCGCTCTCCTTTACGGACCGATTTTCTTGATTGGTGAGGACTCGATAATTGTTCTTAGATCGAGGAACCGGGATCGTCTAGATGTTCCACTTCTAATTGCACATCTTGTCGATGCTTGATGGGAATCGAAAGCAAGCTATAAGCATCTAAGGACGATGATATGGAAACTTGCTTTATGCTTGCCTTGATGTCACTAGAAGCTGCGATGGCGACACGAGTCCATGGATGCTCACTCTGTAGTATTTCATCTTAGGGAGCTGTTTGATGAGTAAGCTCGGTCTGAAAGGTTCGAGACCTCAAGGCTTCTCTTCATCACAAAGATGGCTCCAGGGACAACTGCTTTGCAGTATACCCTAAAGATGAATGGCTATATTGAGAGATTGGCCGTCTTAGGATTTGTAAATGGATTATGAGTTAAGTAGAGACTTAATTCTGGTTGGATTGTCTGATGGTTATTCACAGTTTGTGATAAACTATCGGATAAACCAAATATCCACAACAATTCCTGAGCTGATCAATCTGCTCATGACAGCTGAGCTGGCTATCAAGAGAGATAGCAAGTGCTAATGGTGGATGCTTCTTCTTCTGATTAAAGAAGAAAAAGGACAAGAAACTAAACGGAAGTGCCATCAAGGAAAAACCAAAGAAACTGCCCCAAAAGAATTTTGCTTTCATTGTGGCAAGTCTAGCCACTAGAGGCAAAACTGTAAAATCTATCTGGAGTCCACAGGCGGTAAAGGCATCGATGCCTCTACTCCTTCAATTATGTTTGTCATTGAGGTTAATACTATTCTGATCAAAACATATCGGTCTTTGATACGGTTGTGGCTCACATATAAAATGATGTGCGGGGCCTCGAGGAGCGATGAAAGCTCATAAAGGAGAACTAGACCTTCGTGTAGGTAATGCGGCAAGAGTTGCTACATTAGCCGTGAACACTTATGTCTTGTCGCTCCCTCTTGGGCTTGTATTCAAATTGGATGATTGACATTTTGTACCCGTATTAAACAAAGAACATATTGTATGTTTTATGTTTAATTAGAGCTGATTTCCATTTGATTTTAGAAACAATGGTTGTTTTCTTAGTTCGAATGGAATGCTCTATCGTACTGGTACATTATGCAATAGAATTGACATATTAGATATGTCATATCTAGTTTTGAATGTCAATGACACGAAAAGACATAATCGAGATAATTTAAAATCAACTTACTTATGGCATTGTCGAACGGCCATATAAATGAGAGACACATTGCTAAGCTCCACGAGTGGGAGGTTAGAGTCATTTGATTATGAATCATATGACACATGTGAATCTTGTTTATTAGGCAAGATGACTAAGTTACCTTTAAAGGAAAGGGTGAACGAGTGACTGGAGTATTAGACCTAATACATTGAGATGTATATGGTCTGATGTCCATCCATGCCAGAAGTAGTTGTACTACATCATTGCCTTTATCGATAAGTGTTCTCGATATCGGTACTTGTATCTGACGAGATACAAATCTGAAGCATTTGAAAAGCTCAAATAATTCAGAAATGAAGTAGAAAACCAGCTTGGTAAAAGTATCAAGGCATTACGATCCGATCATAGTGGGAAATACTTAAACCAACAGGTTTTGGGTTATCTCAGAGATAATGGGAATTTATCTCAGTATACTCCACTTTTTAAGCCTGGCTAAAAGGAGATATCAAACCTTGTTAAACATGGTGCGATTGATGATAGGTTTTGCACAGTTTTGGGAATATGTGCTCGAGACAACTGTTTACTTGCTAAACAGAGTTCCCTCAAAGACAGTTGATGTTACTCCATAACAGATGTGGACTAACTGAAAGCCCTATCTTTCTCATCTGAAAGTTTGGGATTGTCCTGCTTATGTGAAGCGGACACAGTCAGATACATTTAATGTAAAAGCTGACAAGTGTTTGTTCGTGGAATATTAATTCTACCTTGCTTAGGAACAAAAGTTGTTTGTTTCAAAGCATGCTGTTTTCTTAAAGAAAGAGTTCTTTTACAAGAAGACAGTGGGAGCAAAATTAAACTTGGAAAAGTTCAAGATGCTCGAACAAACATAGATCAACTGCCTGAACCTGAAACTGTCACTCATATAGATGAGGTAACAGTTCAACCTTCTACTACACACGAATTTCGTAGGTTAAGTAGGATACGCACTGTTCCCGAGAGATATGGATTTCTCGTAAGTGAACAGAATGACGTATTGCTCATATGAGATGATGAGCCTGCTACCTATGAAGAGGTTCTGAAAAGTTCAGAGTCTGCAAAATGGCTTCGTGCCATGAAAACCGACATGGATGGTAATGTGATTACCTATGAAGCGAGGCTAATGGCTAAAGGCTTTCGTCAAAGACAAAGAGTTGACTACGATGAGACCTTCAGCCTAGTAGCAATGCTTAAATCCATTCGGATACTCCTAGCCATTGCCGCTCATCATGTTATGAGATATGGCAAATGGATGTGAAGACAGATCTCCTGAGAGGAAATCTAACCCGAGGATGTGTATGACACAACCAGATGGTTTCACCTCCTATGATGGCGAAAAGGTATGCAAGCTTTATAAATCCATGTATGGATTAAAGCAAGCATCCAGGAGTTAGATTATCCGTTTTGATGAGTCAATCAAAGAGTTTGATCTCTCACAAAATTCGGATGAATATTGTGTGTACAAGAAAGTTAGTGGGACCGCAATCGTATTCCTTGTGTTGTATGTAGATGACATCGATATTAGGAAGCGATGTCTCTATCTTCGCAATCGCTTAAAATTTGGTTGTCCAATCAATTGCGATGAAAGACCTTGGTAAAGCAACTTTTATCCTCGCGATAAGGATTTATAGAGATAAATCAAAAGGTTGCTTGGTCTTTCACAATCATCGTACATAGATGAGATCTTTGAAGGGTTTAGCATGGAACTATGCTATGTCACGAGGCCGATGTATCGTATGCTCTAAGTGTTACTGACGATACTAATCGGATCTGGTGAGGGTCACTGGGTGGCAGTTAAGAATACCCTCAAGTACTTGTGAAGCACTAAGGATGTTTTCTTCATCTTTGGAGATGGAAATCTCCAAGTGGCGAAACATTTAGATGCTAGTATTTAATCTGATAAGGATGATTCTGAATCATGATCAGGTTATATACATTCACACTGAATAGCGTGGCGGTCAGTTTGAAAGATTCCAAACAAGAGAGGACTGCTGATTCATCAACCGAGGCAAAGTACATTACCGCATGAGATGCGCAGAGGAAGCGGTTTGGATCAGAAGTTCATTGCTAAACTTGATCTGGTCCCTAGCTGTGATGGGCCCATAGGATTGTATTGTGATACAATAGGGCAAGTACACAGGCAAAGGAACTAAAGTCTTATCGACGATCCGAACTTGTACTTCGCCGATTCGGGAGATCATTCGTTGAAATGATATCCTAATAGAGAGAATTCCCACAAAGCAAAGTGTTGCTGTTCCGATGACAAAGCCATTGTCACAGGAGAATTGTGATTCTCATGGACTCGCTTATGGTATTAGATACTAAGGCGATTGGCTTTAGGTCAAGTGGGAGATTTGTAAGTGTAAGTTGACTTACACGCATTCAGTACCGATAAGTCAACATGTACATGGGGTGAGTTGACTTATGCAAGGACGGAACTGTTTAAATTGTGCCCTAAAGGCAATCCCCTTTAGCGCGTTTTGTTCAAAGTCGTATACAGACTTTATGAATAAATAAAGAAAGGCATATTTCATTAATTTGATATTCATGAACATTGTTTATGAATTGATATGGATCTTTAATCGAATTAATGAAGTCCATGATATTTGATATAGCATGAAGGAAATTATGATGCGATCATACTACTGAGATTCCTATCATGTGCAATTATGTCAATATCGAAATTAACCCTAGTCATAGGATTAACGAGATTGGACATCGTTAATCCGGATAGACTAGCACATGTCATATCCTTGATTAGATCAAGCGGTGGATCTCGTAAACGTAAATATGAGATATTTAGAATTGACGTGTGGATGCTTACTAAGCGGTAGAAGTACATTGATGACCCGTCATGAGATCATCACATGGATATCTTATTCTAATGTCGTTGATAATCTCATCATAGAATGGTGCAAGTATCCTTAGACTTGAGGTACTCAAGGATATCTTGAATACTTGATCCTGCTTTGACTCCATTTCTTGTTGCCTTCCGAGGTAACTCATAGGGTGTTGCTTGAGTGCAGTTTGAGGTATTCAAGGTAATTGAGTAGCCAATAAAGGATTCACCACTTCGGAATAACGTAAGAGATACCCATGGCCTCTTGTAAGGATCATTACTTGAAAGTCTTTGGCCAAAGCAGATATGTCATGAAGATTGTCTTCAGGGACATATATAGTAATGGATCCTGGACAGGAACTAAAATCACTTGGGCTAGACTTAGTCTAGTAAGAGTTGACACTTTGACCATACTCATAACCAAGTGGGGTATAGGATGGTGAAAGGACTAATTGCACTGAATAATTGACTATGGAAGGGTTCGTGATCTGGTTCGTGATGAATACATCAAACCGATTACTTTCCGGTCAATTGGGGGTCATGATGTGTTGCTAGATACCGCTCATGACTTGCTTAGATTAATTGTTAATCTAAGTGGCCAACATAACCGGAGCCCAAAGGGTCACACGATAAGAGTGTTTAAGAGAATCAGAAAATAGTAATTGGACGAGTTCCCAATTATGGAGAGCATTCGGATTAAATGGATCCCGATGGATTGGGATATGTCCCGATGAGATCGCGACATCAATATTGCTAAGAAAGGTTTCGGAGTCGTTTGATCGGGACCCGAGTGGCGGTAGTAGGACCAATTCCAGTTGATCGACCTTAGCAATTATTTATATCATTAATTAATTAATTAATTAATTAATTATATAAATTAAGCCCATGTACGTGGACTTGAAGAAAGGAGAAGAGATGTGTTTTGAAAAGTCAAATATCATTACATAAATTCTTTAAATGGTGTGCCATCCATTTGAAGCATTTAATTGGTGTTTTAAATGTTAAAGACACCATATATATTGATTTTCGTGGATGGCAACATGATGGTTCGGATGGCTTATGGAAGGAGGAAGAAAAGCTTAAGTGTTAAGCTTAAAGATGAAAGGTGTTTCATATTTTCCTTCTCTCAAAGCCATCATCGCTTTCTTCTCCAAGCATAAAGTTTTCAACGTGGTTTCCAAGCTCTCCAGATGTAGGTAGGGTCTAGCGACCTTTAATCTGTTCTAGCTATTCCTGTCAAAAGAGTTTGACTTGGTTAGGTTCTCTCGATCTCTGCGTGGATCACCTTTAGAGATAGTCTCTTTTGGCTATTTAGGTTGATGTCTTCATACCGATACCGGATCTGGCGTTCTCGAAAGTCCCGAACAAAAATTTTTGTTTTCATTGCCGTATATATGATGTACCACCCGGATTTTCCTACATCTCAAGAGTATGATCACATCATAATTTCCTTCATGCTATGTCATATATCATGGACTTCATTAATTCGATTAAAGATCAAATCAATTCATAAACAATGTTTATGAATATCAAATTAATGAATAATGCCTTTTCTTTATTTATTCATAAAGTCTGCACAGACTTTGAATAAAACGCGCTAAAGGGATTGCCTTTAGGGCACACAAATACACAGTACCGTCCTTAAATAAGTCGACTTATGCAATGTACAAGTCGACTTATCGGTACTTTTCAAGAACAAGTCGACTTATCAGTAGTACAAGTCGACTTGTACTTACAAATCTCCCACTTGACCTAAAGCCAATCGTCTTGGTATCTAATACCATAAGCGAGTCCATGAAAATCACAATTCTCCTGTGACCATGGCTTTGTCAACGGAACAACAACACTTTGCTCTGTGGGAATTCTCTCTATCAGGATATCATCTCGACTAATGATCTCCCGAATCGGTGAAGTACGAGTTCGGATTGTCGATAAGACCTTGGTTCCTTTGCCTGCGCACTAGCCCCATTGTATCACAATACAATCCTATGGGCCCATCACGGTAGGGGACCAGATCAAGTTCAATAATGAACTTCGATCCAAACCGCTCCTTTGCGATCTCACGGCAAGGTACTCTGCCTCGGTTGATGAATCAGCAGTCCTCTCTTGTTTGGAACTTTTTCAATTGACCGCCACACTATTCAGTGTGAATGTATATAACCTGATCATGATTCAGAATCATCCTTATCAGATTAGATACTAGCATCTGAATGCCCGCTCACATGGAGATTTCCTTCTCCAAACATCAAGAAAACATCCTTAGTGCTTCGCAAGTACTTGAGGATATTCTTGACAGCCACCCAGTGACCCTCACCAGGATCCGATTGGTATCTGCTCGTAACACTTAGAGCATACGATACATCGGGCCTCGTACATAGCATTGTTTCGTGTTAAACCTCTTTAGCATCTCATCTATGTACGATGATTGTGAAAGACCAAGCAACCTTTTGATTTATCTCTATAAAGCTATATCCCAAGGATATAAGTCGCTTCACCAAGGTCTTTCATCACAAATTGATTGGACAACCAAATTTTAACTGATAGCAGCATAGAGACATCGTTTCCTAGTAACAGTATGTCATCTACATACAACACAAGGAATACGATTGCAGTCCCATTAACCTTCTTATACACACAATGATCATCCGGATTTTGTGAGAAATCAAACTCTTTGATTGACTCATCAAAACGGATAATCCAACTCTTGGATGCTTGCTTCAATCCAAACATGGATTCCTGAAGCTTGCATACCTTTTCGCCATCGATGGAAGTGAAGACCTCAGGTTGTGTCATACACATCCTCGGGTAGAATTCCTCTTAGGAAAGCTGTGTTCACATCCATTTGCCATATCTCATAATCATAATGAGTGACAATGGCTAGGAGTATCCTAATGGATTTAAGCATTGCTACGGGGCTGAAGGTTTTGTCATAGTCAACTCTTTGTCTGTGACGAAATCCTTTGGCCATTAGCATTGCTTTATAGGTAATCAAATTACCATCCATGTTGGTTTTCTTCTGAAAACACCTTTGCACCCTGTGGGTTTTATCCCTTCAGGTGTAACAACCAAAGTCCATACTTGGTTTTTCATACATGGAATCCATTTCAGATTTCATGGCATAAAACCATGTTCCAGACTCTGAACTTTTTAGAACTTGTTCATAGGTAGTAGGCGCATCATCTCGTATGAGTAATACGTCATTCTGTTCCTCACGAGAAATCCATATCTCTCGGGAACAGATCGTATCCTACTTAACCTACGAAATTCGTGTGTAGTAGAAGGTTGAACTGTTACCTCATCTATATGAGTGACAGTTTCAGGTTCAGGCAGTTGATCTATGTTTGTTCGAGCATCTTGAACTTTTCCAAGTTCAACTTTGCTCCCACTATCCTCTTGTAAAAGAAACTCTTTCTTTAAGAAAACAGCATGCTTGGAAACAAACAACTTTTGTTCTTAAGCAAGGTAGAATTGATATTCCACGAACAAACACTTGTCAGCTTTTACATCAAATGTATCTCGATCGTGTCCGCTTCACGAAGGTGACAATCCCAAACTTTCGATGAGAAAGATAGGCTTTCGGTTAGTCCATATCTCCATATGGAGTAACCACAACTGTCTTTAATGGAACTCGCTTAGCAAGTAAACAAATTGCCTTGAAAGCATATTCCCAAAACTGCAAAACCTATCATCAATCGGACCATGTCTAACAAGGTTCGATATCTCCTTTCAGCCACACCATTGTGCTGCGGCGTGTAAGGTGGAGTGTACTGAGATAAAATCCCATTATCTCTGAGATAATTCAAAACTGTTGGTCTAAGCATTTTCCACCACGATCAGATCGTAATGTATTCATACTTTTACCAAGTTAGTTTTCTACTTCATTTCTGAATTGTTTGAACTTTTCAAACGCTTCAGATTTGTATCTCATCGACATGATACCTATATCGTGAATAATCACCGATAACAAGAATGAAGTAAAACAACCACTTCGCAAGGATGGACATCGGATCGCATACATCCGAATGTATCGTGTCTAATATTCCATTCACTGCTCACCCTTTCCTTTAAAGGATAACTTAGTCATCTTGCCTAATAAACAAGATTCGCATGTGTCATATGATTCATAATCAAATGACCCTAAACATCCACTCTTATGGAGCTTAGCGATCGTGTCTCATTTATATGGCCAAGCGACAATGCCATAAGTAAGTTGATTTTAAATTATCTCGATTATGTCTTTTCGCGTCATTGACATTCGTAATCGGATATGAAATATCTAATATGTCAATTCAATTGCATAATGTACCAAAGAGCATGAGCCTTCCATTCAACTAATAGAACAACCATTGCTACTAAAAGTCCAATGGAAACCAAATCTAATTAAACATAAAACATACAATATGTTCTTTGTTTAAAACGAGTACAAAATGACAATCATCCAATTTGAATATAAGCCCAAAGAGGGAGTAACAAGACATAAGTGTCTCACGGCTAATGTAGCAACTCTTGCCGCATTACCTACACGAAGGTCTAGTTCTCCTTGAATGAGCTTTCATCGTCCCCGAGGCCCCGCATATCATTTCATATGTATGAGCCACATCCGGTATCAAATACCGATATGTTTGATCAGGAATAGTATCAACCTCAATGACAAACATAATTGAAGGAGTAGAGGCATCTGGTGCCTTTTACTGCTTCAGGGACTCCAGATAGATTTTACAGTTTTGCCTCTAGTGGCTAGACTTGCCACAATGAAAGCAAAATCCTTTTGGGGCAAAATCTTTGGTTTTTCCTTGATGGCACTTCCCTTTGGTTTCTTGGCCTTTTTTTTTCTTTGAACTAGAAGAAGAAGCATCCACCATTAGCACTTGCTTGCTATCCTTCTTGATAGCTCGTCACAATGTTTGAAAGCAGATTGATCACCAGAATTGTTGTGGATATTTGGTTTATCTCGATAGTTTATCACAAACCGTGAATAACCATCGGACAATCCAACCAGAATTAAGTCTCTACTTAACTCATAATCCATTACAAATCCTAAGACAGCCAATCTCTGAATATAGCCATTCATCTTCAGGGCATACTGCACAGCAGATATCCCTGGAGCCATCTTTGTGGTGAAGAGAAGCCTTGAGGTCTCGAACCTTTCAGACCGAACTTACTCATCAAACAGCTCCCTAAGATGAAATACTATAGTGTGAGCATCCATGGACTCGTGCTGCTCCTGCAGCTCTAGTGACATCAAGGCAAGCATAAAGCAAGTATCCATATCACTGTCCTCTTGATGCTTACAATATGCTTTCGATCCCCATCAAGAGATCGACAAAGAAAGCAATCGGAAGTGGAACATCTAGACGATCCCGCCTCGATCTCGAGAACAATTCTCAAATTCCTTAGCCAATCAAGAAAATTCGGTCCAGAATAGAGAGCGAAAATTCACACTGAAAGACTTCTTCAATCAACCTAAACGCGATAGAGAGAAGGAATGATAGAATAGAAATGCCTGCATAATCATAAGGACTTGCATGACATGCATATGGCTCCCACTAGTTTCCTAGAATCCATAACCCTCTTTACGAATCCAGAGAAACAAAGTGACATAATGTCCTAGTGGGTCGATATCCGACATTGCTAAGAGTGACCTTGGGTTTGCCCAACAAGCCACAACTTAGGTCAATCGGTAGGTATCGGTCATACCAATTGCATCATCGATAACCGACATTGAGAATGACCTTAGATTTGTCCAACAAGCCACCTTATGTCTCGGGAGTTATCAGATATACCAATTACATCTTAGACACAACTATCGATCAGTGCTATCAACTTGTTGATATATGCACTTCATTGGGTATCAACTCTTTGATGCGCATACATCCCGATGTACACTACCCAACTTCGCCTCTGTCCACGTTGACCTTGAGTTTGCTCAACAAACCAACGCTTCCAGTGAAAACCGACCCATTAATCAGAAAATCTTATTTTCATGGTTCGAACATATCCATATAGAGTGAGCTTGAGTTTGCCCAACAACCCAACCCTATAAGAACTCTGGTTCTTACCATATTAATGGAAGGCGTTAGTTTTCATATTCCGAGGAGGGATTTCGGGTTCTCGACTCCAAGCTAAAGGATCATAGTCTCTAGGACTATTTGGAATGATTTAGGTTTCATCAATCACATTGAATCAATCCTTATAATCATCCATCATCCAACCTATGCATGCCACAAGTCGACTTTCATCAAATGCAAGTCGACTTATGCTTCTGCCCACACACAAGTCGACTTGTATGACACAAGTCGACTTATGTCATCTGCCCATGAACAAGTCGACTTACAAGGTACTACAAGTCGACTTATACTGAGATCTTGAACAAGTCGACTTATTCTTTCCACAAGTCGACTTATCCAAAAAAACTTGAACAAGTCGACTTATTTCATATACAAGTCGACTTATTCAGGGAATTTTGCTAAAATCTCTAATCGGCTAATTCCTCAATCAATGCAATTCCAATTCTCAACACCATCATACCTAGGGTAATATCTGTGAATTGATGTATCAATGAACAATTCATTGAACCATGAAAGCCTTATATGGTCAAACCATATGAAAAGCTTGAAATGAGTCAAAACTCATTAATTTCCAAACAATTTAGGAACACCCAAATTATCATCCTAAGTATCTCTAGCTAGCACATACATTATCAAATTTACTTCAGCACATGCCATAAAAATATGACGGTCAAAACAAACAAGATAATGCAAGATGCTAACGAGACGCTATTGTGATCAATTAGGCATTCAAAAATTCTTGGAAAAGTAAATTCAAGCAATTCAGTTTGGCAATCATACTACATCAAGATAACACATTTTTAATCACATTAAAAATGGTTCAAGGCATTGGAACTGAAAAGACACACTCAATCAAGCCAAGCAAAACAGTCCCAACAATTTTCACAAAAACTGTCCAGTTCTGTATATTGCTCGAAATAATCAATGAAACAATTTCAATAAATCATGAGAAAATTATATAGGTTACTACATGTTCAGAACATGCTACCTGAATGTTTTCAGGATTTTAGGCCATCAAAAACTCAGTCAACCTAAATAACAAAACCGATTCAAAATCTGTGTTCATCAGCACAGCAATTCCCAACAGCATAGAATAAATTCGTGAATAAATATCCAATCACCTTGAAATCCAATTTCCATGCTCACAGACATTCACCAACATCTTAGAGACATTTAGGTGAAGGAAAATCCAGAAAAAGATTTTTCTAGAATTTATTCTCGATTTTATACTACTGCCTGTTCCAGAATCGTTTCACAAAACAGCATCTGTAACCTTAGGGAATTAATTAGGAAAACTATATCAAATCAAATCAATAAATTCTGAAAATTCATAGACATATTCTCTAACATGTTATGAACATTTCTGGGAAGAAAAATTTCGAAAAATGCATCTCTATACAGAAACGAAATTTGGACAGCAAGCATGCATCAACAGAAAATTCAATTAGGGTTTCTGATCTCGCTTAGGTTATAGCTTCATACGGGATACCAGACGCTCTGATACCACTGTAGGAAAATCCCGGGAGGTACATCACATGTACCGGCAGCGGAAAACAAAAAATTTTTGTTCCCGGGACTTTCCCAAAACCCAGGATCTTGGTATCCGTATGAAGACATCAACCTAAATAGCCAAAAGAGACTATCTCTAAAGGTGATCCACGTAGAGATCAGAAAATCTAACCAGGTCAAACCCTTTAACCCGGGAATAGCTAGAACAGATTAAAGCCTGCTAGAGCCTACCTCTATTCTGGAGAGCTGAAGGAAACGTTGGAGAATGATGATAACCTTGGAGAAGAGAGTGATGATCGATGATATGCTTCCAAAGAAACTTGAAAACCCTTTCCAAATTGCCTTCTTTCAAAAGCTACGATGATCATCCATCTTCCCACACTTTTTCTATTAGTCTTTTAGTCTTTAAGAATTAAAAGACTTAACAAACTAATGGTGGAGAGAGCTCCACGTTTTTCCTCTTTATATATATATATATATATAAAAAGTTAAAGCTTAAAGTTAAAGCTTCATTTCCTCTCCTTCCACGTGTATACCCATATATATATATATTAATTAATTAATTAATTAATTAATCATATATATATATGTATATATATTGCTGAAGTAGTCCAGTCACACTGGGGTCGGTCCTACCGGCCTACCGGGCCCCGGTGCTGAAACAGCCCCGAAAACCTTTCTTAGCAATATCGATGTCGCGATCTCATCGGGACATATCCCAATCCCATTGGGATCCATTTAATCCATTTGCTCTCCATAATTGGAACTCTGTCCAATTACTATTTTACAGATTCTCTGAAACACTCTTATGCGTGTGACCCTTTAGGTTCCCGGTTATGTTGGCCACTTAGATTAACAATTAATCTGAGCAAGTCATGAGCGGTATCTAGCAACACATCATGACCCCCAATTGATTGGAAAGTAATCGGTTTGATGTATTCGTCACGAACCAGATCACGAACCCTTCCATAGACAATTACCGTGCAATTCGTCCTTTCACCATTCTATACCCCACTTGGTTATGAGTATGGTAAGAGTGTCAACTCTCACTAGACTGAGTCTAGCCCAAGTGATATCAGTTCTCGTCCTAGGACTCATTACTGTATATGTCAATGAAGACACTCCTCATGACATACATGCTGGCCAGCCTTAGTAATGATCCCGACAAGAGGCCATGGATATCTCTTCTGCTAATCCAGAAGTGGTGAATCCTTTATTGGCTACTCAATTATCTTCGAATACCTCAAGTCGCACTCCAAGCACCACCCTATGAGTTACCTCTGAAGGCAACAAGGAATGGAGTCAAAGCACAGGATCAGTATCCAAGATATCCTTGAGTACCTCAAGTCTAAGGATACTTGCTCCATTGCTATGATGAGATTATCACTGACACTTAGATAAGATATCCATGTGATGATCTCATAGAAGGTCATCCAATGAACTTACTACCGCTAGTAAGCATCCACATGTCAATTCTAAATATCTCATATTTACAATTTCTGAGATCCACTGCTTGATCCAATCAAGGAATATGACATGTGCTAGTCTATCCGGATTAATGATGTCCAGTCTCATTAATCCTATGACTAGGGAGAATTCTGATACTGACATAATTGCACATGATAGGAATCTCAGTAGTATGATCACATCATAATTTCCTTCATGCTATGTCATATATCATGGACTTCATTAATTCGATTAAAGATCAAATCAATTCATAAACAATGTTTATGAATATCAAATTAATGAATAATGCCTTTTCTTTATTTATTCATAAAGTCTGCACACGACTTTGAATAAAACGCTAAAGGGATTGCCTTTAGGCACAAATAAACGATGCAGATCCTTAAATAAGTCGACTTATGCAATGTACAAGTCGACTTATCGGTACTTTTCAAGAACAAGTCGACTTATCAGTAGTACAAGTCGACTTGTACTTACATAGGATTTGGTACAGGCAAGTGTTGCATCGTACATGTGTTATTGTTTCTATAGTACAGATCCATATATATATGTATATACATGTATGACAATTCCCGACTTGATTGTGAAATTGGTTATAATTGGTCCGATGAGAATTGGCTTAATTGTGCAATTGGGAATTTATCAAAATTGTACATATGAGAATTTGGTTTGTGAAAATTGGATATTTAGTAAGTGTATAATTGGGTTTTGAATATGAACTTAGAATGAAATGGATTATAGAGAAAGGGAAATTGGAAATTGAGTATAGGAATGAGCATTTCCTAATTTTGTGAATTTATGAGAATTTTTCTGGAATTTTTAGAGTTTTGGATCCGGACCGGAAAATTTGACTAAGGGACTGATTAATGTGATTCCGGGTCCGAGATTGATTGACAAATAATATGAAATAAATTGAATTATGATTTTAGGAATTTTTGTTATGAGTAATAAATTGGGAGTAAAATAGATTAAGAATCGGACGTGTTAGACCCTAAGAATTGGACATGAAGTGGAGGATCTCATATATATATATGTATAAGCTTAAGGTAAGCTTATTTCTTCATTTCTCTTCGCCTTCGTCGACGGTCGTGGGTGTGAAAAATCGTGGATTTGGAGTTGTTTGACGGATTTTCAAAGGATTGAAGCTTGAATCAAGTAAGTTTCTATGCGTTTATAAGTTAAATCGTTTGATTTGATCATAGATTTGAGTAAGAAATTGTTTAGAAATTTGGAAAATGTCGATGATAGGGTTTTCGTTGGTTTTGATTTGGGTGTTTGATGAAAAAGGGTTTAAATGATGATCTGAGGTTAGAAATAAGTTGGGTTTAAGGTTTAAAACTGATTGAGAGTGTTTAGAATGAATTTGGATGAGTTAGATCAGAAAAATTTGAGAAATTTCTGGGTTTCTGTCGCGATTTTGCGATCGCACGCCGCGACGTGCGATGAACACGCCGCATGGCGAGCCAACCCGAAGTGCAAGTCATGACAATTAAAAATATTTTAATTTATGCGCCACAAGCGAGGAGGATAAGGCATCGCCGCGATTTAACGCAGCGTCGTCGTCGCGACGTGGGATGCCCGATTCATGCACAAGAGGATGCTTTCCAAAATGAATTTGAGGTTTGAGGAAATTAATGATTCAATTGAATATGTATTGATTTCAAATTAGAGATTATGAAATTGGGAATTGAATTTCAATTTCGAGATTTGAGTTTGGAAATTTATGAATAGCAAAGGAATAGTGAATTAAATTTGATTTGTCGATAATCCTATGAATTGAATTTCTAGAAAATTGCAATTCGAAGAAATGATTAAAGGATTATAAGATGATTGTTACAAGTAATGAGCTTGAGGATTGATTTTCAAATGAATTGGTTTCTAAATGACTAATTGGAATTTGGAGACTAAGAATATTGAATTGATAAGAATGGAAATTCGGAATGTAATTATATGATTATTGGAATTGAGTGGTAAACGATTAGTGATTGTGATTCTAATTGAAAGTGTTATGGATTAGTAAGAGAGTGATCAAATTGAGGAATTCGGGAATTTGATTGGGAATGTCATAACATGTATAGTATTGATCGTATTTGTTAAATATGTATTATTGAATTGATATTGGCCAAAATGGTAATGTGAATTATTTGAATTGACATAGAGGTTCCGATGGATCGACACTCCACGGACGATATTGGGACTTCCAGGCTGTAGCTCGGAAGTGCAGGTGAGTAACCTAGTTGGTTTCTCAACCTTATGTGTTTATTAATTATATGCATTGATTGCCATGAGGAAGCAAGGATGGATATATGTGATTGAGTGATTTGATTGATTTCGAACCATGGGTGTTCGAAATATTGGATTGTGATATTGAAGTGCAAAGATGAGTAAATGTGTATGAGTGCATGAATGAATTGAATAGTAAATGTATCAAGAAAAATGAATTGAATTGCCTATGATCGAAATGTTTAATTAAAGGTCCAAGAAATGAAAAGTGATATCGAATTGAAAGTGACATATGCATTCATGCATAATTGAACGATCGAGATAAAGATAGTTGTTGACCGAGACGCCATCGCATATGCGGGCGAGAGCTTTGAGCTCGAGGGGACTAGTGCATACCCAGAGGGCTCTCCTATCCCTAATGTGAGTGGGCAGTAGTGCATACCCAGAGGTCTCTCCTACTCGCCAAAAATGTGAATACTGTTACTGAATTGAAAGGAGTTACTGCATACCCTGAGGGCTCTCCTACTCCCTAGACGCGTCCGATTTCTGATAAGTGATAGGCGTTCAGTCACAACAACGAAACGAAAATTGAAAGTGTCTCATGGGCATTGCATATGTATATGACTGACTGAAAATGTAAATTGACTGTGAATGACCGTGAAATGTGAATAAGGAAATTGCATGTGATATTACCGTAAGTGCTACCGTGTTATGTGTATATGATTGTGAATGCATGAGTTGGGTGAACCATCGATGATGGTTTTCACCGAGTTCGCAAACTCACCCAACATTGCATCTATTTTTCAGGAAGTGAAGAGTACCCCGTTAGACACACGGGAGTATGTCTACCGCTAGCAAGACAGAGTTTTCGGGTCGGGATCAGTGTCGTCACATCTGCATCAGTGTAGTGAATTGTTTCAGTGAACCCCTTTTGATTTATGTGTACTTGTATGGTATAACTGAAATTGGTTTATAATTGAAATTGTTTTGTAATTGCAAATGTTTTGTTATAATTGGGCCAAATCATTATTGTTTTGGCACTCAACTATTTTAAAAGAAAAGAAAATGTCATATCGAGTTTTAAAAAGGTAGTGATTGTTCTAGTACGCCACCCTCGCGGGTCACGGACTCGGATATCACTGTTGATGTCGGGTTCGGGTCTCGTCGGGAGTGGGGTGCTACAAGAAATGGAGGCATATTGTTGCTCATTGTCACTTTTGGTACTCTAACTCTTGAAATCATCTCCTTTGACCCTCGCTTGATTCCCAAAAGTTCCCTATGGCCTTCACTACCTTAAACATTTAATCTTTTCCTGAGAATTCTCATTTCAACTGTAGTATTAATGCTGAATGGTTATCTGAAACTGTACTACAACTTATATGACACTAAGTTCTCAACTTTTAGATTTTAAAACATCATATACTGGTCCAAATCAATTGATTATCGATAATAGTCAAAAATTTCCTATTTCTTCCACTGGTTATTTAACTCTTCCTACATTACTTTGTTTCTTTCATCTCACAGATGTTTTAGTTGTTCCCCATCTTACTAATATTCTTCTTATGTTTTTGAATTTGTAAAAGATAATTCTTATCTTATAGAAGGTAATCTATTTGTTTATATTATAAGGGACCTTCAAACCAAAGCACCCTTACCCATAGGTTCGATCCAAAATATCTTTACCTTATAAAGATTCCTCTGAACTTCAAAAGTTATGTTGCTTTCTTTATCACCCATACTTTGTTTAATTTTTGATACCAATGTCATGGTCATCCTTACTCAACTACTATTTTTTGGTTGAATGAACCTTTTTTTATAAAATCAATTGTAAAAAAATGATTATATCTCTTACCCGTTAGACTGCCTTAAAGGGAAAAGTGTTAGACTTTCATTTTCATTGTATTCTCATGTCTTTACTAGTCTCTTACAAATTATTCACTATGATATTAAGGGACCCTTCCCTCTTTATTTTTCTTTATTTATATTTTGTTATTTTTATTGATAATTTTAGTTACTATAGTTGGATATTTCCTTTAGCTTACAAATCTCAAGCTCTTTCTCACTTCCAAACTTTTAAGACAAGAGTTGAAAAAATCTTTTTTCCTTATTATTACATCAATTCAATATGATAAAGCTTCTAAACTCATCAAATTATTTTTTCTCAATTTCTTGCCTCTCATGGTATCACCTATCATATATCTTGCCTTAATGCCCCTCAACAAAATGTCTTCGATGATAGTCTTACCCTTCTTCTTTATACCTCCCTTGCCAAATCTTTTGGTATGAAGCCTTACTTACTGTTTTCTACCTCATCAATTTGTTACCAACTTATTTCCTTCATCATAATTCCTCTCATTAGATCTTTTTTCACACCAAACCAAATTTATCTCACCTTCGTGTCTTCTAATTTGCATGTTTTCTATTCTTAGGTTGCTCTCATCCTAACAAACTTTTTCCCAACATCTACTCTATTAAAATTTATTGGCTATTCTCCTCAATTTAATGGTTATCATTGTTTTAATCCTTACATTTCAAAACACTACATTTCTCATTGTATTCACCTTTTTAAGAATGTCTTTCCTTATATCACCTTCCCCTATATTTTTTCCTCACCTTCTTTCTCTACTATAAAACCCTGAACCTTTCTTTATATTTAATAGATATTTTATTTTTATTTTCAATGAATAGTATTTTGGATGAATAGTGAATCTAGTTGAATAGTAATTTTTAGGGAACCCAACCCTAGGATATTGAAAATTATTTGGAATAAGTATTAGAGTCCAATAATACTAAAATGGATCGAATAAAAGTCCAATCAGATGGATTTTAAAAGTTTCGAAAGTTTAGTACTAAAATCCCTTTTTGGAAAAATAATGGGTATTGATGATTCTAAACCCTTTAAAAAAATTTAAAAGTATCTAATCAATAAGTATTGACACTAATTAGAGCATTTCATGATCAATATGATAATAATATAGTTGTAGAATATTTTCATATTGTAATTTGGTTAATTGGTTAATTAAACTCATTAAGGACAATTTGGTCTTTATGCTATAAAAGTTAATGAATTAACGAATCATTAGAGTGGACTAATATGAAGGTGACATGTGTAAAGCATTAAACAATATAAAAAGCCAAAAATTAAGATTAAGTTGCTTCATATGGAGAGAGCATCATGAGAGACCAAAAATAAAAAAGAGAGAATAAGAGAAAGGCTGATATTCAACCAAGGTAGAGAGGAAGAAGAGACAGTTGATTTTTCATGGTTTGGAACATGACTTGAAGAGAGCTTGATCAAGACTAAGTTTTCTTCAATTTTCTAAAATATTGAAATAAAGGGGTATCTTTTCCTAACCTAAATTTATGGTTTGGAGTTTTTGAATGGGATAGATTCATGTAAGATCTATAGTGATTTTGACTTTCCATGGAGTGGATAATAAGTTTGGAACTATTAAGGGTTGAAAACAAAAAAATCAACCAAGGAATCAATCTTTAGAGAGTCTATCATGACTAGGTTTTTGAATGTGATATGATCCAAAAGTCTATTTTGATGTTACTCTATATGGAATTGGTTGAGTATGGTAACAGAGAGAGTCACGTTTAGTAAAATTTTGTGTTAGGTTCTAAATTCACTTGAAATAGTCTCATTTTTTGAACATAACTCAGCCTATAGATCTCCAAATTGGGTGATCCTAACTGAAGATGGAACCTAAGACAAAGCAATAAAGGTCTTTAAAAGAGACCATGACCTAATTCTAGCTGAATGACATTGGAATTAGAGATTAAAAATGGTGACCTGATGTTGCCAGCAGTGTATGATTTTTGGTGCATTTTTATTGATTTAAAAGTTTAAATGTGCTAATTGTTGATGTTAGGGAAACTAAATACATATGGGAACAAATTTATAGAAGAATTCAAAACCTAATGTGAATGTTTACTATGTGAAAATTACCGAACAAGTGGAGCTATGAATTCTAGATAGGGGTCACAACAGTGACTCATCTTGCATGATTATGACATAGTGAATACGATTACTATGTGTTACATGATTAATCACTAATCTTGAATTTGTTTAAACCAAATATATACTGTTAATGCCTTATTTCTAAATTTTGAAATAAATGCCTAAGCAAAATGCACTTTGTGTAGGTAAAGGAAAGGCATAAAACTCGTGAGTGTGCTTTGTAATAAAGTTACTAAATCATGAGTGTACTTCAAATTGATTTTATGAAAATGATTTCTATTCTATGATGAAGTGAATATTGATTATGAGTTTTATGTGAATGAGGCATTACAAATGAATAGTGATAGTATAAGTTATGTTTTAACAATATATGAATTGATGTTTGAAAGTTAAATCTTATATAAGGGGTTTACGTTGAGATGATTTTATTGGTTGATAGAAAGGAACTGATTTTTATCATATGGTATACCGATAGGTTTTATACAAGTTATTATACTAGTGAATAATAGTTTACCTAGTGCAGGTAAGTGATGTAAAACCAGTTCCGTAACTATTGATATATAACAGTTAACCTAGTATGGGTAACCGATATAAAACTAGCTCTACAACTAATGGTTAACTAGTTATGGGTACGTAATGCATAACGAGCTCTATAACCATCAACGTATAGTTGTTAACCTAGTGCAGGTAAGTGATATAGAACCAGTTCCGTAACTAATGGATAACCAGTAACGGGTAAGCGATGTAGAACTAGCTCTGTGACTTTATGTCTAAAAGTACCATATGGCAAAGAAGTTAGTGGTGGACATTTAGTGGTGGACTATGTCATGTAAGAAAGTTCATGAAAATAATGATGTTTTCATAATTTACTTTATTAGTAAGTTGAAAATATGGTTTTTTGAAAAAAAAAATATGTTTTATATTGGTATTGTATTATAATAAATGAAATGAATTTATTTTAACGAGGTTTAAATTGTTAAATATAGTTTGCATAGAAATGTTAACAGTCATTGAGCTTGTTTAGCTCACAATCTATTTTTCGCTTTCAAAATAAAACCTCTCAGGTGCACCCTCAGGGGCTTCAGTAGCAAGGACTTCAGATCTCAAGAAGTTTGTTTCGTTAAGTGGTACTATGTAGGCATTTTCACATTGTGAATATTTTTGGGAAATATTGCATATCTTTGAATATGTTTTGGAATGTACATTTGTGTAAAGAATGGATGTATGTAAAGGTCTCCAAATTAAATGCATGAATATGTTTTGGTTTTTAAATGTTTATTGAAGTGATTATTTGTAACACCCCACTCCCGAGTGACCCGAACCCGATATCGTTGGTGATATCCGAGTCCGGGTCACTCGGGAGTGGGGTGTTACATTTAGGATGTAAAAAAAATATTGTATACCGAGTTTTACCGACTGATGTAGTACTCCACCCTCGCGGGGCATGGACTCGGATATCACCCATAATATCGGGTCTGGGTCACTCGGGAGTGGGGTGTTACATTATTGATATTGCTTGTGAGTGGACTTGAAGTGTAAATTTGTAGTGAGGATTTTGATGTGATTGTAGAAGTATTTTGAATTTTTACAGGGATTTTTAAAATTTTGAGGATGTTAAAATACTGTCATTGTGCTATTGACCTATACTGGACTGCGTTTAACTATCTTCTTCTTCTTCTGAATAACAGTAGGAGTGCTCTTCTTCTCACTGATTTTCTTCCTTTTATCTTCTCTAATTAGTCTATAAGTCTATTGAGATTGAAGTTTCTCTTTCTCAAACTCCAATTTTCTCTTAATCTCAATCTCGTTAGCCACTTTTTCTTAATCTTCTTTCAAAATTGCAACTAAAGACTTTGTTGCCTGAGATGTTTTCTTCTCAAAGTCTCCACCATGAGTCAACTCTTTCTCTTTCATTTTTTTTGTTGACATAGGATTCAAACTCTAGGTGACCTTTTCGCTTGCTTCGGTTTCTCCGAAAGAAGTGTTTTCTCTTTTCGTTTCAAGGTCACTTTCTCCTGAGATAGCACCTGGCTTCTTTCTTTATGAGAAATCGCCTTTTCCATCATTGATTTACCTGATGATTTCTTTTCTCCTTCTATAGTCATTCTCTCAATGGATTGAGATTTTGATTTCCTTTAGGGAGATTCTCTTACCTTAACAATTGCACGCTGCCCCTCAATCTTTACTTTCGTCTTAGAATCTACTTCTACTTTCTCCAAATTCTTCAAGCTCATTCTACCAATTGTTGCAGAATTGATGGCACTTTTGATATTCAACTTCATCCTATTTCCTCTCTCCAAAAGGACTCTAGATTCTATGAATATCCTTGTTAGCATCATTCCATATAGTAGGGCAATCGAGTCTTTATTAGTCTTTTCCCTATAATGGAAAATAAGGAATGGTAGGTTTATAGGCTGACGATTTAGTAGATGAAATAGACATTGTTCATCTAGTGTTGTTACCAAATGCCTTGATCCTGTTCTCTGTAGTACACAATGAAAAAGAAGTGAGTGTAGTACCCTAGCCTTTGGAACAAGATTTGTTGCCTTCTTCTCCTTTGGATCATTGCTTCCATATAATTGTTGATTGATCTGAGTCTCCTTCACGCTAGCTTGCGTCATCCATCTAGCTTTATTTTTGAGCTTTTCTCCATCACATAGACACTCAGTGACCTTTTCGATTAACTCCTTTGTCACTATAATCGACAATTTATCCACTGTAGATACAAGAGTATCAGCTACCACTTCCACATTTTTCCAAAAGTCATACACTTCATTTATGTAGACTATCTCTTGAACTCGAAAGAAATTCTTCCACCCGGTTGCTACAATCTCTGGTTCAATATCTATCTTGTCCTGCTTCGAGGACACAAAATCAACAAGTCTTTCACTTGACATCGCTGGCTTCATTGTTTCTGTAGTTAACAACGAACTGAATGCACAGAGGTATTTTTCAAAGAGGTGAAATCGGTTTCTGAGTTTGAGTGTGTGAGCAAGGAAGGTTTGAAATCCAAACAGATTAATGGAGAGCTTTTGTTTAGAGTTCTTTAAGGTTGATGTTAGGGTATATCAAGAGTGTTTAAGAATAGGTAACGTTCTTAAGGCTATGAGAGGCTTTCCCTATAATACTTTCTTCTAACAGACGTTACTAGTTGTAACTCACCATTATAGTTACCGTTAACTCTTTCCACCTTTTCATCTGGGTCATGAAGTGTCAGACGGTTGATTACTTAACATCACCATGTTAAGGTTTCACCTGATTTCTTTAAATCTTTATTCACTTAATGGCTTAGTGAAGATGTCCGCCCACTGATGATTCGTGTCAACAAATTGAAGGCTCACGATCTTCCTTTGAACGTAGTCTCATAGAAAATGAAGTCTAACTTCTATATGTTTAACTCTTGAGTGTTGTATAGGGTTCTTCGACAAGTTGATGGAACTTGTGTTGTCATAGTAGATTGAAATTTATCCTTCTTGTATTGAGTAGTCCTCTAGCTGGTACTTAATCCACAACGTCTGTGAACAACAACTTGCGGCTAACATATACTCAGCTTTTGCAGTTGATAGCGCAATTGAGCTTTACCTCTTACTTGACCATGAAACTAGGTTGTGACCAAGGAAGTGAGATCCACCACTCGTACTTTTTCTATCAATCCTATCTGTGGCATAATCCTAGCCAATTAACCTGAAATCTTTACCTTTCTCATACATTAAGAAAAGATCAGTACTACCTGATAGATATCTCAAAATTCTTTTAACAACAATGTAATGAGACTCTCTAGGATCTGCTCGAAATCCTGCACACAAGCAAACACTAAATAGAATGTCAAGTCTGCTTGCTGTAAGGTAAAGTAAGGAACTAATAATCCCTCTATACATGGTTTGATCAACCTTCTTACCAATTTTGACCTTGGACAAAAGGTTTGAAGGATGCATCGAAGTTGATATTAGTTTTACTTTTTCCATATCATATTTAGTCAACAGCTCCTTAACATACTTCTATTGATGAATAAAAATTGTTTCTTCGATTTGCTTAACTTGTAACCCAAGAAAGAATTTTAACTCACCCATCATGCTCATCTCAAACTCATTTTTTATTAAATTTTCAAAATTGGTACATAAAATTTTAGAGGTAACACCAAAAATAATATCAGTATTATAAATTTAAACTATGATAAAATCATTCTCAATGCATTTTTTAAATAAAGTCTTATCCACCTGACCTCTACTGAACTTATTTTCAATAAGAAAAGAACTCAAATGATCATACCAAGCTCATGGAGCTTGTTTCAAGCCATACAAAGCTTTATGAAGTCTATATACATGATCTGGTTTCTTGACATCCTCGATACCCGGAGGTTGTTTCACATAAGCCTCTTCATTTATAAAATCATTTAAAAAAGCATTTTTCACGTCCATTTGAAATAACTTTATATCATGACAGACAACATATGCAAACAAGATCCTAATAGCTTCTAGTTTTGCTACAAGAGCATAAGTCTCATTGTAGTCTATTCCTTTCTGTTGATTATAGCCTTGTGCTACTAATCTCGCTTTGTTACGACTCACTCTTCCTGATTCATCTAGCTTATTCTTAAAAACCCATTTAGTTCCTATGATGGAATTTTTAGGTGGTTTGGGAACTAAGGACCAAACTTTATTCCTAATAAACTGATTCAGCTCCTCTTGCGTAACCATCAACTAGCAGCACATTATCAATGCATGCAAAGGAATTTTTACCGATTTTATCGATTCCAATTATCTTGCCCTACTGGTTGTCTCCAAAAGTTACTGATCCTCCCTTCTTATACTAAAGATCTAGGAACATAGACCTTCTTCCCTTCATGTGTCGCGAGCATCCACTGTCCAAGTACCAATGGTGCTGGTTGTTTCTTCCAAGGAAGGATATCTGTAGGTGATATTATTTATCTCTTAGGTACCCAAATTTTTTTGGGTCCTTTAGGGTTAGTTCTAACATAATTCATAGTATGATGATGATGCAACTGATGATATTTCTGATGATGATGAGGCTGATGAAAATTTTTCCTAAAGGGAGCATAATTTATGTTGAGTATAGTTTTTAGAAAACCCTAATCTAGTTTTATCATTAGGGTGTCTGTATTTCCCTAGCATATCATTCATTTTTTTCGTACTCTCCGTAAATGTCGACAGATCAGCTGAAAGACTATTTATTCTTCGTTTCAACTGATTGATCTCTTCAGATCTATCTACAATTACCTTTTTCTTCATCTCATTTACTTGTTTCTTTAAGCAAACAGTCTCCTTTTCTAGCACTTGCGTGTTTTTCAAGTTTTCTACGTAATTTTTCTTAAGTAATTTGTACTGCTTTAGAATTGCATGAGAATCTTTTAATAATTCTAAGTATGCATCTTGTAATTCATTAAGTTTTGAGGTTACCTCCTCATCACTTTCTCCTTCGACTACAAGGCAAATATTTGCTTGCACCGATGCCTCTGAGATAGTATCTGATTCAGACGAATCTAGATCTTCCCAGGTTGTCATCATGCTTTTCTTATCTTCTTTACTCTTCTTTGGCTTTCATTTTAACAATGGACATTCAGACTTGTAGTGTCCCGGTTTATTGCATTTATAGCATATGATGGATGTTTTCTCAATCTTCCCTTCATCTTTGTTATTCTTCTTGAGGTAGGACTCTTTGTTTCCTTTAGTTTTTTTTTTCACATGCGTCTGATCTTCCTTGAGATAAAGGATAGTTCATTATCTTCTTCGTTTGAAACACAATCTGATTCACTGGAATCGTCATCCTTGACTTCCTCAATCTTCAGCACTTTCGATGATGAACTCCTCTTACTTTGATTCTTCTAATTCTTCTATCCGACCTTCAATGCTATAGATTTGTCCCATCTGGGCTTATCTTCTGCATCGAGTTCAACTTCGTGTATCTTCAAAGATCTAAGCAATTCATCAAGCTTCAATACGCTCAAATCCTTCACTTCTTGTATAGCTGTGACTTTTGGTCTCCATCTCTTCAGTAAACTTCTGAGGATCTTTCTAACGTGATCTTGATTGTCGTACATTCTACCGAGAGCTTTAAATCCATTGATAATAGTTTGAAATCTTCCAAACATCTGATCGATAGACTCTTCGTCCTTTATTTTGAAAGCTCATACTAGTGTACAAGAATGCTTATCTTGGACTCCTTTATTTGATTCGTGCCTTCGTGTGCGATGGATAGTGTATTGTAGCTCCCCCTTACCATAGAGTATACATCGAGAAGCCCGTAGGTCATTCCGATATATATCCTACGATGATGGCGCACTACGTTAGATCAATACTAAAATCCACATGGCATCAATATACATAAAACCGCAGTTACAAAATCATAATATTTTAAAACCATAAAGCTTGTTCTCATTTCATAATATCAAACAAAAATATAGACTAGTTTATCAGTTCCCTACAGTCTAAATACAATATCCCAAAAAGGAAACTGATACAAAAGTCTATACTACACCATCCTCAAAATCTATACTACGCCATCGCCTCTCTTGCCACACGCTCACACAGTAGGAAAAGTCTCTCTCTGGAGATAGGAATCTAATCTATCAGTCCTGAAAAATAATTGAAATTTTGGGTGAGTTTGCGAACTCAATGAGAAACCATCATCGATGATTCACTCAATTCATGCATTACGCAAATTGCGTACAACACATCACAGTAACATTCAAAAATTTCATATATATATATATCAGTCGCAATTTCTCATGCCATCACATCACTCAGTAATAATCACCAATCAGATAACACAATTGTATGTTATGCTTGTGTGACTCATTTCCAGTTTATTTCAGTGTTGTGACCAAGCACTTATTCAAAGGATGTGATCGATGACGCGCGTCAGGGAGTAGGAGAGCCCTCATGCAGATGCACTAACTCCCCTCGAGCTCGAGGCTCGTTTCAGTGATAGTATTCGAGCTCAAGGCTCTTTTCAGTATTAATGGCGACTTTGGTCACAACGTCCGTTATCTGTTCATGCATTTATGTATGAAATCAATATGCCCAATAATTCGCAGTCATATGGCTGTATAAGCCCATTTATTCCAATTTTCAGAATCATGTAACAGTCACATGCACTCTGACAAAAGCAGGCATTTCAATCATAATCTTTCACATAATCATGCAATTCACAATTTCAATCAGTTCACACAAAGCATTTAACTATCAAAAATTGAGGAACCAACTAGGTTACTCACAAATTTCTCCCGAAGCTAATGCCTGGAAGATCCAGCAACGTCTGGAGGTCGACGTTCCAGAGGCCCCTCTATAACAAATAACATATACATATATCATAATTAGAACAATCATAAGTGCTTAATAATGCACATGAATGAGATGAAATATGTACAATGCATATTCATGACTATCTCGGTTATCAATCCATCAATTTCATCACAAGATATTCAAATCTCAAAACTTACTTAACTAGCCTCATTCTGTGGGATTTAAACCTCCATAAGCCATTTGAATCCAATTTCATAGTCTAATGAACCATTTCAGATCTTTCCCCAAACTCTAACTTTCGGGTCCACTGTTCATGTTTAATTAGAAGGCAAAACTTGCATAATTCGAGCCTAATTTCTTTTAGAAAAGTGTTCCTCTATTTTTTATGTTTCCATTAACACCAAAATCACTCAATTTGGTTTAGTAGTTTCAAGGATGTGCCTCAAACATTTTTGGATTATTCCTCTCCAAAACAGTGTATTACATCCGACTTCCATTCAGAAATTGAACACCTTAGAGACCGTATCAAGATTTAGCTCCTTCATATAATTTGTAGCCCTATTACTCTAGTTCACTATAAACAAAGAATCACCTCAATTGGAATCCTATAGACCAAGATATCATCAAAATACTGAAATACATTCAGTAAAATATCCAATTCATACTCCTTCCACCGGTACCCTTACTTTGATTCAGTCAATCGATTCCAATTTAATACCAAAGAGCATAACTTTTTGTCTAGAGATAAATAAATGTGTTAGGAATCCAATGCTTTTAAAATCAGGTCATTTGGAGGTCTAGAGAAGAAGTTATGACCAAAAGAGTATAGCTTGTTTTTGCGTCTCAGTTTCTACGTCTGCTTTTATGCATCTACTTTCATTCGTCTGCTTTCATTCATCTACTTTCATTCTTCTGCTTTTATTCGTCTACTTTCATGCGTCTGCTTTCATTCGTCTGCTTTCATTCGTCTGCTTTCATTCGTCTGCTTTCATTCCTCTCGCTTTCGTAAATCGCTTTCATTAAATGCGCTTTCATTTGTCTCGCTTTCATTAAATGCGCTTTCATTCCTCTCGCTTTCATCGCTCGCTTTCATTCCTCTGCTTTCATTTGTCTACTTTCATTCGCTCCTTTCATTCGCCTACTTTCATTAAATGCGCTTTCATTAAATCGCTTTCATTCGTTACGCTTTTTGAGTCCAAAAGTCTCCACTTATAAGACGCATAACTTTTGACTCTGATGTCCAAAATTTACGAAATTTATACTGTTGGAAAGATAAAAGAATTATATACAACTTTCAAGAAGGAAACTTTTCCAGAATCTACCTAAATCAGGTCCAAATTTCCTCCCGAAGTTGGAACATGAATTTTCGCTCAACTCTCAACATCCTGCACCCAGTTCTCAACTTCGTGACAACTTCTGAGATTCTTAGAGACAGAACTGAAATTCGATGTCTTCATACTAATTGTATCCATATATTCTTAGTTTACTCCGAATCAAGAATCATCTCGTTTGGACAACCACAGAAAATGTTATGGGTAAAATACTGAAATATACTTAGTGAGAAATTTTCCAGACTTTCTAACTTTCAACACTTTATGTCACCAAACATCAAAAGTTTTCTCAAAAACTAATTTAACACTATAACTGAATTTATTTCTCCCCAACTACCCAGTATTTAAGAACAAACACATAAAGTACATTTTCCATGCAAATGACAGTAATTTATCTACTTTATTTCACAAATTCCTGACTGCAAGGGATTTCTCTAACACTTACCTGCTGAAAACTCCAAAATCTACAAGCCTTAATCTCCACCAAAATTTTCGTACCTCACTGAGTGAAATGATCAGCTTCTGGATTTTCCTTAGAATAAATGACACAAATGGAAAAGTAAGGTTGGTGAAAGAAAGGCTGAACACAGAAGTCCCTTAGAAGATATTTTGATGGAAACTCTGTGTTTCGAAGAGAGAAGTTTTAGAAAAATGAAAATAAAGAAGAGACTTGGACAAGACTTAACCTGACAACTTTCAAGGAATAGTGACCTACTTCTAGCTACAGTACAAGGTCTAAGTGACACATGTCACTTTTTTAATGATTAAACTCTAACTTAGTTTCTTTTTGGAACTAACTCCATTTAGTTCTCCTCTTTCCAATACCACATCATCTTTGCAACCCAACTATCTCAAAAACTTCATTTAATTATTTCTTGTTCCCTACTATAAATATTTCTTCCTCAATACTCCATAACTTCACCAACATATACAAATACACTAATTCCACCAAAATTCAAAATATCAAGATTTCACTAACTCATAAAATTTTCAATGTAATAACATTCAAGATTCTTAAATCATTCCAATTATACCCAAAATTATTCATGAATGCATGTACAATTATTTTCATGTGAAAATATATTCACTATTTATGTATAAGTGTACGACATAACATGCATGAACATGGAGAATACATCCCTAACTCTCATAAGTCACTCACATTAACCATCCTACCCTTCCCTCTAGTAATGGGATGTTACAACTCTCCCCTCCTAAAAGAAATTTCGTCCTCGAAATTCTTACCTGCCTGCTCGAATAGGTGGAGATATTGCCTCCTCATATGCTCCTCTGTCTCCCATGTTGCTTCTTCAGTTGAGTGGTTTCTCCAAAGGACTTTTACCAAAGGGATAACCTTGTTCCTCAATTGCTTAATTCGTGATCCCATAATCTCGATCAGCTCCTCAACATAGCTCAAGTTACTAGCAACCTCAATCTCCTGAGCCGGTATCACATGTGTCGGATCCGATCGGTATCTTCGGAGCATACTCACATGGAACACATTATGCAATTGAGACATCTCATTCGGTAAAGCCAACTTATAGGCCAAAGGTCCTATCCTCTCAATGATCTCATAAGGATCAATGTACCTAAGGCTCAACTTGCCCTTTTTACCGAATCTCAAAACTCCCCTCCAGGGTGACACTCTAAAAAATACTCTATCTCCTACATCGCATCTCGCATCACGCCGATGTTGATCCACATAACTCTTTTGCCTATCCCGAGTCGCTTTAATTGACGGATCAACTTCACCTTATCCACTGTGTCCTGAATCAACTCTGGGCCTTCCATCATTCGCAAGCCCTCTTCATCCCAATACAATGGCGAACGACATTTCCTACCGTACAGTGCCTCATACGGTGCCATTCTGATACTACTGTGGTAGAGATTATTGTAGGCAAACTCTATCAATGCCATATGCTGATCCCAAGCTCCTCTAAACTCCAATATACAAGCTCTAAGCATATCCTCAATAGTCTTGATTTTCCTCTCACTCTGTCCATCTGTCTGAGGGTGAAATGTTGTACTGAGGTTCAACTTAGTTCCCATGGTAGTCTGCAAGCTCTTCCAAAATCTCGAAGTAAATCTCAGATCCCTGTTCGATACAATGGACACTGGCACTCCATGCAGTCTCACCACCTCATTCACATACTTCTGGGCCAACTGATCAAGTTAGTTATTCTCTCTCACTGGTAAGAAATGGACCGATTTAGTCAACCAGTCCACTATGACCCAAATAGCATCATGCTGCCTCGGAGTCTTAGGCAAACCCATGATGAAATCCATAGTGATTCGTTCCCATTACCACTCCGGAATGGGCAATGAATTCAACTTCCCTACTGGAGTCTGGTGTTCTGCCTTCACTTGCTGACACGTCATACATCTTGACACATACTCGGATACTTGCTTCTTCATTCCAGGCCACAAAAAATGTTGCTTCAATGTGTTATACATCTTGGTAGTACCAGGATGCACAACATAGATGTAATATCTCGATCCCCCTACGAAGGGCTAGACCCCTATAAATTTGGTGCACGTGAGCTTAGAGCCCTAAAAATTTGTAGAGGGTATGAAAATTGTGTGTCCGTCAAACGGACATGGGAGTCCGTTTAACGGACAGCTTCAGGTGAATTGGAACACTTTGAATGGCTCATGTCCGTTTAACGGACCTTCTAAGGTGAAATGGGATTGCTTTGTCGATTCATGTCCGTTTAACGGACATCCATGGGACAACTTTAATCAATCATAATTGAGATCGTTTTAAATTTGGTACTTGAGGTCTTAAGTGAGATTTGATAAAAATGCATCATATTTGGATAGACATTGATGAATTGAATTTTTGCACACATTAAAATCATTGACCATACACTCAATTGACATTTTCCGGGTATAATTGGTAATAAATAGGATTGCTTTGAGATTTGTAAGTTGGGATTAGTGAAAATTGATTTGGACAATGAAATTGTTAATTTTTTATTTTTGGAGAATTTTAGAAAAAAATTTTCTGAAATTTTTGGGATAATTTTCAGACTGGGAAAAATGTCGAGTGGCAGATAAATTGATAAATGGTAGTAGAATTTATGGTCAACTAGCATTGGAATATTAAATACAAGACTTAAGGAATTAGTGAAAAGTGTACTTTATAGAGAATTGGGTTTGAAAGGACATTTATAAGACAAATGAATGGAAAATTGACAAGTGGCAAGTGACATGTGTCACTTGCCAAGCCATGCCACCTAACCCCTTTTGAAGTACCTTCCAGACTCTTTTATAAGTGTGTCCCACGACACTCTCTTTCATTTGGCCTCCCAAGTTGTGTTTTGTTCTTGCTTTTTCTCTCCATTTTCGTGACTTCCATTCCTCTCTTCATCTCCTCCATGACTTGGTGATCTTTTGTGTAAAACCTTGCTCCATCTCTACCATTTTGTTGTTCCTTCAAGTTGGTCTAAGGAAAAACCTAGCTTAACCTCCTAGAAGATGGAGATCATAGAGAGGATAGAGCTAGGGTTACATGGAGATTTTGAAGAAATTGAAGGAAAATCAAGTTTAGTGTTATATGGCATGAATATGGTTAATTGAAGCTTGCATGATGAGGGTTTGATGAATTGATTTGTGTTTTGCGAGGTTTATGTATATATATATTGAGTGATGTCAATTCATGTTCATACCTTGTTTTTATATGTAGAAGATGAGTAATAATTTCATGTGAGATTATGGAGAGGTTGAGTGATTGAATGGATTTTAAAGGAGGGATTGAATGAGGGTAGAACTTGCTTGTGAATGGAATGGATATGCCCTGTTTTTAGTTAGTGATAAATGATAAATTATGAATTGCTTGTGAGTGATATCCTGAGTTGAATGGAGTAGTGAATGAAGGGAGAAGGAATGGAGGTATTGATCTAGGCTTAAGATGGATTGGATGAGTTAAATGGAAAAAAATGAACATATGCAAAATCTGGAAATTTGAAATGGTTTGAGCTTTGGAGTGTACTCTAATTGGATAGTCATAATTGATTGAAAATTTGTCTAAATAAGTTGAAATTTGGCTTAAATGAAACTAAGGATCATTGGATACAAATTTTATGAAGCTATTGATTATGAAAGTGGTCTTGGAGAGTCACATATGTTGGTATGAAGTTAGGAACTTAAGTGTTAAAGTTGTTGAGAATAAAGGTATATGATTGTGTTTCATGTCAAGTGTTTATGATCAATAATGGGATATCATTTTTATATGGATGATTTAAAGTTCAAAGGGAATTAGCATATTGATCATTGATGAGTATTGCACTAGAAATGATGGGCTAAGTATGAGAAATTGGGTGTTGGAAGTGAAGAGTTAAAAATCTGGAAAATCTCAAAACTCAAATGAACATACTTTAGTGCAAGGGACATAACTTTTTGTATAGAACTCGGAATGAGATGATCTAGATATGGTTTTAAAGAAGACTGCAAGATCTACAACTTCTATTTCAGGAAACATTTCGAAATTCTGTTGTTTTAAGGGTCGAATTTTCAATGTGGTATAGGTGATCCGTAGCAATCCGTTAACGGACATGCAAGTCCGTTTAACGGACATTCACTGGACAAATGATACTAATTAAGCCTCGAATGGGTTTTAAAGTGAACCTAGAATGATCCTTGGTTTATGGGACTAATATATGAAAGGTTTGAAGTGAAATTGAAGGTTAAAACTTAGAGAATAAATGGATGAAATCAAAGTGTCAAATGCATAAGTGGATTGGAGATGAAAATGTTTATAGATTTGTAATGCTATTCAAGGAAGGTAAGTAATAGGTTTTTAATGATTATTTATGGAAGGAAATTGGATCTTATGTGATCATATGGGATTGGAAAATGAATGAAGGAAAATTTAATTATGGTACAAATGGGAAAATGTTCTTGAGATACAAGCTTATGGATATGTTAGACTCTTAAAGAGTCAAATGTGCATTTAGTTAACATGATCATATGAAAATGAAGTGTAAAACTTAGACTATTGAATTATGAGTAGAGAATGGGCATACAGTGTAAGTGTATAGTAAATACCCGGGATTGTCATTGAGCATGCATCATATATTGCACATATACACTTGTGAAAATGGGATGGCTATACAATTGTGTTTTTGTTAATATGTGTGCAAATTATGTTTTGTATATGGATGATACAGGATAGAACGTCCTCTTCCAGACGTTTCCGAATCATCAAAGCAAATTCTATCTGGAGTGTACTGTGAATAGACCTAGATGGTCTTATTTATTTGTTTATTACTTTTTTTATAAATTGAATGAGCATGGATTGATTTTATTAATTGCGATTGAATATGGGTTCCGGACAGGAGGTCCGATGATTGTATATTGGTAATTGTGATAATGAAGTGTTACTTGAATGTGAACTGGTCGAACTAAGTGTATTGAAGTGATTAAGTATTTCGGCATATGCATACAAGTGAAAATGTGATTTTGCAACTATATGTTAAATGTCGGACTATGGTCCGATGATTCATTGATTATGATTGCACAAGTGCATACAAATGTTAACAATGCATTTCATTTCATGAATGCACGAAATATAACTCGTTGTGATCAGAGGAGCCAATGATCAGAGTTTAAAGCTCAACGAATGAAAATGAGCTTCGAGCTCATAAGTGATTCAGAGCCTCAGGCTCAACGTTCAATGAGCCCTATATAGGACAGTTTACAATGAGCCCCACGTGGGACAGTTATCAATGAGCTCGATATCCAATGGATACGGGACAGTATAGGCACTCGGTCATGAATATATGTATACATGATATGACTGATTTAATTGCATTGAATGGGAATATGAAATTGCATTAAATGGGAATGTGAACTTGCATTGAATGGGAATATGAATTGTATTGAATGGGCATATGGAAGTGTAATGAATGGGCATATGGAATTGTATTGCATTTTGCATGTGGAATTATATTGAAAAGTCAATTGTATGTGCATTGCATAAGGATTATATGAATGATACAGTGTATGGAGCATGAAACAATATGTTTATGTGAAGTGAATGATCACATGTATGTGATATAATATGGCTGCTCATGCAGTATGTGATATAATATGGCTACTCATGCAATGATGCAAATGACATGGATCGAATAAAAGTGAATGGAAATGATTGATCAAATATATGTGATGCCATATGTTGATAATGAGTCACATTATTTGAATTATGTGTTGGGTGACTGGGTGAACCATCGATGATGGTCACTCACTGAGTTCGCAAAACTCACCCAAAATTTGCATCTATTTTTCAGGATTCAGAAGAATACCCCGTTTTGCAACGGGAGTAGACTTATTGCATACAGAGGAAAGTTAGGGTCGAGGATCGGTCAAGGCGTCGCATTAGGATATGTCTTATTTCAGATCGCATGTATTCATCGAATTACATACGATGTATAATTGAATGTTTCGGTGTAATAAGAGACAAAGTATGGAAATTTTAGAATGTGAAAATGAATGTGTATATTGATTGCCAATTGGAAGTGATTATATATGGTTTGTGTTTTGAAATGGGCCCCAATGGCCCAATGCAGACTGTTTTTTATTGAAAAAGGATTAGAAATGAAAATGGGCCCAAATTGATTATTGAAATTGTATCGATGGTACTGTCTTGAAAACAAGTTTTGTTTTTATTGCGATTGTTAACTATATATGGTCCACATTGGAATGTGAGTGTTTAAAAAAAATTATACCAGTTTATGAGTGATTGATTGTTCTAGCATGTTACCTTCGCAGGCACGAACTCGGATATCACCGTCGATGTCGGGTTCGGGTCATGCGGAAGTGGGATGCTACAATAGATGGCCATATGAGCTTCCTCAAGGATCTCCTTCCTCAAATCATCCACATTAGGTACACATAGCCTATGTCTTAACCACAAAGTCTCATCTCTCAACTCAAACTCGGACTCCAGATTTGCCTTCACTTTCTCTATAAGCTTTACCATATCAGGATCTTTGTTCTGTACTCTTTTGATTCTATCATATAGCATTGGCCTCAACTTCAAAGTAGCAACTAGTGCCTCATCTTGCTCCAGACTCAACTCTACATTTAAAGCTCTCAAATGAATCAAATTAGGTAACCTCGATAACTAAATCTGAGCTGTACTAATGTGAGATCTCCTACTCAAAGCATCGGCCACCACATTGGCCTTCCCTGGATGATACTCAATCATGCAGTCATAATCCTTCAGCAGCTCAATCCATCTCCTCTCGCCTCTCGATTCAACTCTCTCGACTCAAAGAAATACCTCAAACTCTTATGATCAGTAAAAATCTGGAACGTCTCCCCATACAAATAATGTCTCCAGATCTTCAGAGAAAATACAACAACAGCTAACTCCAAATCATGCACTGGATAATTTACCTTGTGAGACCTCAACTATCTCGAGGCATAAGCTATCACTCTGCCATGCTGCATCAATACACATCCCATTCCCTGATGTGAAGCATCACTGTACACCACATAGCCTCCATGTAACATCCCGTTACTGATAGCAAGGGCATTATGGTAATATTGGGTCAGACTGATAGGTTTCGTAGCATTCACTGATCGAGCATGTTACTGGCCTCTAATTATAGAGGAACAGGTTTATTGCATATGCACTTATTCATAGGTACATGCATTCATGGTTTTCTGGCATTTTAATTGTGAGTATGAATTGATTGGATTGTGAACTGGAAACTGACTGGATTATGATTGATTGAGAAATTAGGAGTAAGTGGGCTTGCATGACTGATTTAGTATAGTTTAAGAGTGATTGGCTATTGATACTGGCTTATAGGAAATTTTTTGGGAAAATCGGGAGAAAATGCCTGGACCGGAAATTTTGAGTGATGTAATCGATTATCAGATAAGATCGAAAGAATTGTCCAATGGCAATGGAAAAATTAGAGTTATACTGTTAGGAAATAAAAATGTTGAGCCATTGAAATTTAGAGAATAAAATTTGAACTGATTTGGAGACCCATGTCTATAAATACTTAGGTTTGAAATTGGGGATTTTTATCCTAAGGCAAAATCGTTTCTTCTCTTCCTCCTCCCACGGTGATCTTCGATTCCTCCCATCGGTGAGGATTCTTCGATCTTTCCTTATGGCTTCTTCTTATTGTGCAAGGCTAACTTGTTTATTGTGATTGATGAAGGTTGAGAAGCTTTGAGAGTGGTTAATCGTTGATTTTGAAGGATTTTAGGGTTTACGGAGATTTGAGGGATTTGTGGAATTTCATCTTTGGTTGGTAAGTATTTATGGCTTTAATTTTGTTATTAATAGTTTATGATACATTTATGGCATTTATTGTGTTAGATTGGGTAGTTGGGAGTGTTTAATACTGGTCTTAGTGAGAGAAAAGTCGGAAAAGCGATCGGAGAAGAAGGTGGCGCATCCCGCACGTCGCGACGTCTGGCGTGGCCTCGCCGCGGCGAGTAATTAAGTGCTCGCTGCGACGAGCGCAGCGAGACGCCGCGGTGAGCGCATGGTTCCACGCCGTGGCAAACGTTTTCGCCTACGCCGCGGTGAGCCACGAAGAGGATGCACGCCGTGGCAAGCGTCCTTCACGCCGCGGCGAGGGTTGTAGGTCGCGGCAAAGAGCAGTTTTCTGATGGATTGATGTTTAGTTATTGGGCATAACTTATGGTATAGATCTCCAATTGAGGTGATTCATTATTTGTTACGGACTAGGGAAAGAGGTCTACAATTGAGGATAATTTTGAGGATTGGAATTTAATTTAAATGGTATTGATTCATAGAGAATAAAGTCAATTATGGTTCATAGTGTGACCTAAGTATTGGATTGAGACAATTGGAGTTTTAATTGGGATTTTCAATAAAGGTTTTGATCCAATGAATAGGAAATTTTTATAGGAAGTATGAATTGAGGAAATTAAACTTAATTTTAGGATTGGATCAATTATTGTCGATCAATTGAACGACGAGTTAGAATTGGGCATAGGATATCGAAATTGGGTTTTAGCGCCGAAAATCGTGAACATGCATTGTACTTAATTTCATAGGGACATATGCATTACTGAATTGTTTAATTAAGCATCTAGTAATGGGACTGTATTTTACTGTTATAGAGGCGTCGTTTGATCGTCATTCCACGGACATTGCTGGGACTTCAGCAAAGAGTTCGGAGTTTCTGGTGAGTAACCTAGTTGGTTTCTCAAATTCCTGATTGTCTAAATGCTCTATGTGAATTACTTGCCAATGTGAATTTCATGATTACTGAAATGTATATAATTGAATTTCATGCTTTTACTGTATTGGATTGGACTACTGCATGACACTGAGAAATGTAATACTGGGCATTTATAGCCATACACCAAATTACTGAACACTGCATTACATGCATAAATGCATGATCAGATAATGGATATGTGACCCAGGTTGCTATTATCACTGAAAAGAGCCTCGAGCTCTAACACTGTACCGACCGGGCCTCGAGCCTGAGGGGAGAAATCTCTGACGCGTCCCCTACTAAATACTGACTGAACACTTGGGCACAATACTGAATAACTGAAAAAAGAGTCACGTATGCATTGTATGCACATGAATGATTGTTTTGTGACGATTACTGAATTACGTGATGACCTGATTTATTGTAAATTGTTATTTAATACTGCAAACTGTTATAGACTACTGCAAATTATTATATACTAATTGTATCTTACTGTGTCGTGCTGTACGCAATCTGCGTAATGAATGATTTGAGTGAACCATCGATGATGGTTTCTCACTGAGTTCGCAAACTCACCCAAAATTACATCTAATTTTTCAGGATCGATAGAGTAGACTCCTAGCTCCGGAGATAGTCTTTTCCTGCTGTGCGAGCATGCTGGCAAGAGAAGCGATGGCACACAGGTCGATCAGCTAGGTTGGACTTTTGCGGATGACTTAGGATAGATGCTTGTATCAGTTTCCTTTTTGGTGTTGTTTAGGGGACTGATAGACTTGTCTATTTTGATATTGGATGACTGTATCAAGATTATGTTGGATTTTAAAATTTACTGATTTTTGATATATATTTTTTTTAATTATTGTGATACCATGTGGATTAGCAGTCGGATTTTCTGGTAGTGCACCTTTATCGTGGGATACGTGTCGGAGCGACCTTCGGGCGTCCCGATGTGTATCCTACGGTGAGGGGGCGCTACATTAGTGGTATCAGAGCATGGTTTGGCATCTTTTGGGCATAGTGTATTTTAGGCTGGAATCACTGTAAGAATAGCAGAACTGATCGAAATTTCTTGTCTGTTTTAGGTCATCCGTCCTTGGAGATCGAGTTGAGCTACCAGCTGATCTGGAATCGGTAGGAGCTAGTAGGGAGTCCCTGATGCCTCATTCAGAGGAGTTGCCTCCTCGAGTTCCTGTGAGACGGGAACAAAGATATGATCGACTGCATAAGCAGGGGGCGGTTGACTTCTATGGCAGCACCGACCCTGCGGAGGCTGAGGGATGGCTAGAGAGGACTGAGAGAGTCCTCGATCAGATTGACTGCGACCCGGATGAGCGTTTTGACTACACGGTTTCTCTTCTTCAGGGTCCTGCATATCAGTGGTGGAAGTCTGTCCCGGGCAGTACCACTAGGTCCTGTACACTAACATGGGATGATTTTCTGAGGGCCTTCAAGGACAATTACATGCCCAAGGTCTATCTGGAAATGAAGTTGCAGGAGTTTTTATAGCTGAGACAGGGACAATTGACCGTGGTCGACTATCAGGTGCGGTTTAACGAGCTGATGGTCTATGCTTCTACATTGGTTGCTACTGAGGCTGACAGGTGTCGACGTTTTGAGGGCGGACTCAATCTGGAGATTCGTACCCGATTGGCTAGGTCCAATATGGGCAATTTTATTGAGCTGAGGGCTTCGCGCGAGGATCGGCATTCTTGGGAGAGTCTAATGAGACCGGTAAGGGACCAGCATAAAAGGTCTAGTGACAGTCAGGGCAATGCTGGTAGAGGGTACAGCAAGCGTTAGAGTAAACCCTTCAGGTCCGCAGGAGGGGCTAGACGGACTGGTCATGGACAGAGGGGCAGATTTGTACAGGCTGGTAATGGTGGCGGCAGTGCCAGATTTTCAGGGCAGTCTGTTCCTTTATGCGAGCATTGTGACAAGAGGCACAGTGGAGAGTGTCGATGGTTGTCTGGAGCCTGTTTAAGGTGTGGCTCGATGGACCACCTGGTAAGGAACTGCTCAAAGACTTTGGGAGCCCAGTCTACTATAACTGGAAGATCAGGCAGCAATACCACGGTATAGCAGAGCTGTAGGGGTGGATCGGGATGGAGAGGCCAAGGCCGAGGCCGAGGTCGATCAGAGGGGTCCGCAGTGAGGTCAGAGGGACCGAGCAGCAGACAGCAGTCTCAGGCCAGGGTCTATGCCATGACTCGGCAGGAGGCCTAGGATTCCCCGGATGTTGTTGCGGGTATGTTTCTGATTTCTGGTTTTGAAGCATATGCATTGTTGGATCCTGGATCCACCCATTCTTTCATTGCACCGCATTTAACATATAGACTGCATGGGGATAGGCAGAGGTTACAATATGGGTTAGAGGTGAGTACACCTCAGTAGTATATTTGTATTGGGAGAGGTCTCAGATAGGGTTTAGCCTGCCTGATCGACCGAGCGATTCTGAAAAGCCGATCGATCATTTTACCTCTGAGGGAGATTGACACGATATTAGGGTTGGACTGGTTGACTGCACATGGGGCTATTATGGACTATTATATCAAGGAGGTTATGCTGGAATCTCCTGGTCAGCCCAGATCTGTGTTTCGAGGGGTTAGTCAGGCAGTGCCAGTAAGGATGATTTCCTTTTTGAGTGCCCTGAGGTTGATGCAGGGAGGTTGTGAGGCCTATCTGCCTCTCGTAGTGGATTCCCGAGTTGAGACGAGATTGCAGGATGTTCCCGTAGTCAAGGAATTTTCAGATGAGTTTCTCGAGGAGTTACCGGGATTACCGCCAGAGCGAGAGATAGGGTTTGAGATTGATCTCGTTCCCGATACCGCTCCTATATCGATACCTCCGTATAGGATGGCACCGGTGGAATTGTGAGAGCTTAAGGCTCAGTTGCAGGAGCTACTGGATAAGGGGTTCATTAGACCGAGTGTTTCGCCATGGGGAGCTCCGGTACTGTTTGTGAAGAAGAAGGACGGGACGCTGAGACTGTGTATTGATTATAGGCAGTTGAATCGGGTGACAGTGAAGAATAAGTATCCACTGCCTAGGATTGACGATTTATTTGATCAGTTGCAGGGAGCTCAGGTGTTCACCAAATTGGATCTGAGATCAGGTTATTACCAGTTGAGGATTGCAGAGGCCGATGTGCCCAAAAGTTCCTTCAAGAGCAGGTACGGGCATTTCGAGTTCCTAGTGATGCCGTTTGGGTTGACTAATGCCCCGGTAGCCTTCATGGCTTTGATGAATAGAGTTTTTCAGCCCTACCTAGATCGATTTATGATTGTATTTATTGATCACATACTGGTTTATTCGAGGAGTAGATAGGAGCACGCTGAGCACCTGAGGATTGTTCTACAAGTCATGAGAGAGAGGCATCTGTTCACCAAATTCGCTAAGTGCGAATTTTGGCTTGATGAGATTGTATTTCTGGGGCACGTGGTGTCCGGTGAGGGTATTCAGGTGGACCCTCATAAGATAGAGGCAGTTATGAGTTGGGAGGTTCCTAGGAATGTGCCAGAGTTGCGAAGTTTCCTAAGATTAGCCGGATATTACCGGAGGTTCGTCGAGGGGTTTTCGTTGATCTCCTACCTATCGATTTAAACTGTTGAGGAAGAATGTGCCGTTCAGATGGTCTGAGGAGTGCCAGAAGAGCTTTGAGGAGCTGAAACATCGGTTGACGACTGCACCGGTGTTAGGCATTCCATCTGGGACTGGAGGCTTTGTAGTGTACAGTGATACCTCGCACCAGGGATTGGGTTGTGTTTTGATGCAGCATGGGAGAGTGATAGCTTATGCCTCGAGACAGTTGAGGTCTCATGAGGTGAATTATCCAGTGCACGATTTGGAGTTAGCAGCAGTGATTTTCGCTATGAAGATCTGGAGACATTATTTCTATGGGGAGACATTCCAGATCTTCACTGATCATAAGAGTTTGCGGTACTTTCTTAGTAAGAGAGAGCGCAATCTGAGACAGAGGAGATGGATAGAGCTACTAAAGGACTATGACTGCACGATTGAGTATCATCCAGGGAAGGCTAATGTGGTGGCCGATGCACTGAGTAGGAGATCGCATGGTAGTGCAGCTTAGGTTCAGGTTTCGAGGTTACCTGGTTTGATTCAGTTGAGAACTCTTAATGTACAGATGGATTTGGGTCAGGATGGAGCTCTTATTGCTACTCTGAGGCTGAGGCCGATGTTGCATGATAGGATCCGGAGAGTTCAGGAGCAGGACCCAGTGTTAGTGAGACTGATTGAGAGAGTCCAGGCCGGTACTGATTCGGAGTTTGAGTTGAGAGATGGGACTTTATGGATGGGACGAGACTGTAAAGCGATGTTGATGATTTGAGACGGGAGATCCTAGAGGAGGCACATGTAGCTACCTATGCTATGCATCCCGGTACGACCAAGATGTATAATTCACTGAGATAGCATTTCTGGTGGCCTGGTATGAAGAGGCAAGTGGCAAAGTGATCGCAGCTCTATCGATTTGACCTTAAGATCGATCCTTGAAAACCGGTCAAAAATAATAAATTCCAAGATTGCAGTATAGATGCAACCTCGGTCGTCCTCACTTAATCTAACCTAATGAAATGGACCGAAGCTAGCCTATATGTCATAAAATGCAAGTGAAATTAGTAAGGAAAAAGGGGTTTTGTTTGAAAACATTAACTACACTAAAAAGCATGTAACAATTATTTTGGATTTTGAAAATAGAAAAGGAAATACTAAAAAAGTGATAAAATCCTATTGAAAACAAGCTTTGGCTATCACAGTTCAAAACTAAGTGTGAATGGTAAACCTTAAAGAATTATCTTTAAGTCCGTGGTCTTGATTAATAGACTCGCCACTCTTGACTCCATTTCTCAAGACCCCATCGAGTGCTCTTAAGCCTCGTAACCTTAAAGGATTCTTTAAGTCCGTGATCTTGATCAATGAACTCCATTGCTCAAGATCCCGTTAAGTTTATCTTAAGTGTGTGCGTGGATTGAAAATCACTAAGTTTGAAATGATAAACCTTAAAGAATTATCTTTAAGTCCGTGGTCTTGATTAATGGACTCGTCACTCTCGACTCCATTTTTCAAGACCCCATTGAGTGCTCTTGAGCCTCGTAACCTTAAAGGATTCTTAAGTCCGTGATCTTGATCAATGAACTCTATTGCTCAAGATCCCGTTAAGTTTATCTTAGTGTGTGCAGTGGATTGAAAATCACTAAGTTTGAAATGATAAACCTTAAAGAATTATCTTTAAGTCCGTGGTCTTGATTAATGGACTCGTCACTCGACTCCATTTCTCAAGACCCCATTGAGTGCTCTTGAGCCTCGTAACCTTAAAGGATTCTTAAGTCCAAGGCTTTAATCAATGAACTCCATTGCTTAAAACCTTGTTAAAAGCATCTTAGTTAATGCGGTGGATTTGCCAATGCAATGGGCCAAATGAAATCTAGCATCAACTCAATATCAAACACAACTAGGCGTATAAAAGAGAATCAACAAGATCACAAGTTGACATATATGAGACTTCATATATTTAAGCACGTAATTCTACATAAACAAACCCATAACACATTACATTGTTCAACGCTTAATTAAACTCTAATTGCTTAATCTAACTACACAAAGAATAAACCCCAACTCTACTGTTCATAACAATGTAGTTAAATGTGACAATGTAAATTACCAATCCAAACAACACATTAAATGTCAAACATTTAGCTATAATCAAGTAGCTTCACTACAAATTACAAACCCCTAAACCTAGGCATTTATAAATCATAACTAAACTACAGATTAAGCTACTCCCCTTCGGTGAACTCCAGCCATCCCTGCATCTTCAAGAGAAAACAAATGCCTAACCACGCATTTCAACCCGAATCTTTAAAATTCGTGATGAATCCTGGCTATCTATGATGGAGTCGGCGATGAAAATGAAAAGAAACCTTATATTAAGTTTCACCTGTGGAACCCCGGGGAACCCTGGTGGTAAGGCCGAGAATCTCCTCTTCCTTCTTTGTTCTCTCTTCACTGCCTCCTCTTTTCTCCCGCCTCGATCCCTCTCCGGCGATGATGATAACCTAATTCGGCAGATTTAAAGGACGGGTCACGGGCGGGCTCAGCATGTTGAGAGAAATCTCTATTTGAAGTCCAGTATCCATCCGCACGTCGCGACGATAAATTAATATTCGCCGCCACGCAGTGTTCGTCCTTGCTCGCCGCGACGAGATGTCCGGGACGCCACGACGCATTTATCTGGTTTGCTCGCCGCGACGCGTTGAATTGTTGACGCCGCGACGCATTTATCCGTGTTGATGCGCCACGATGTGGAATTACATTTCGCCGCTGGCGAGGTGATTAGTTCACGCCATGATGTGCCTTAAGGACTTCATGCCGTGTTGACTTTCCGATCCTTCTGACTCCTTTTCTCCTACAATATAAAATAACAATTTGTGGTATCAATTGTTCTTAGAAAATTATGATGCAATTAATGTCAATTTGTACAATTTTACTAGCAAATTGCATAAAACATAAGCTCACCGTAAGAGACTAATTTAAGCACAAAAATCATGAATTAAGAGTCAAAAAGTGCATTAACAACAATGAAAGTGTAGCCACTTATATATTAAACTTGAGTTCAATCACAGAGTATGTTTCCAGGTGTCTGATTTGTCAGCAGGTTAAGGCAGAGCATCAGGCTCCAGTGGGGAAGTTGCATTCGTTGCCCATTCCAGAGTGGAAATGGAAGCGAATTACTATGGATTTTGTGATGGGTTGCTTAGACACCGAGACAAGATGATGCTATCTCGGATCATAGTGGACCGATTGACTAAATCACTCACTTCTTGCCAAATGAGGGAGAGCAATACTCTCGTCAGCTGGCCCGTAAGTATGTAGCGTAGATTGTACGGTTGCATGAGGTTCTCATTGTCGATAGTCTCGACAGGGATCCTGTGTTCACTTCGAGGTTCCGAAGAGCCTACAAACCGCTATGGGTACTAATTGAACTTCAAGATCGCATTTCATCCTCGTAAAGATGGGCGAGAGGACGATTAAGACCGTTGAGGATATGCTTCGAGCCAGGTATTGGAGTTCAGAGGATCATTGATCAAGATTTGGCAATCGATCGAGTTTGCATATAATAACCAAGACGAGTAGTATTGGGATGGCACCATATGAGGCCTTGTATGGGAGGCCATGTCGATCGCCACCGATTGGGATGAAGAGGGTATGAGATCGATCGAGGGTCCCGAGTTGATTCAGATACAAGGATAAGGTATGCTTGATCCGGATTCGCATCAAGCGCGCTCAGATGCATGTAAGAGCTATGTGGATCAAAGATCGCGAGAGATGGAGTACAGTAGGTGATGAGTGTTTCTTCTGTGTTTCTTGCAAAGGAGTTATGAGGTTTTGCCGTAGGGCAAGTTGAGCCTCGATATATTTGCTCAGATGAGATCCTTGAAAGGATTGGACCATTGGCTTACTGACATGCTACCGAGTGAGATGTCCTGATGCATGATGTGTTTCATGTTAGTATGCTCCGACGGTACCTTTTCGGAATTCGATGCATGTGATTCCACTCGTGAGATCGAGGTAGCCAAAGGATTTGAGTTATATTGAGGAGCCGATGCATTATAGGATCACGAGTCAAGCAAATGAGGAACAGGGTGATTCCATTGTTAAAGTCCTTTGAAGAACCACTTTCCGAGGAAGCTACATGGGAGACTCGAGGAGCTTATGAGGAGTCAAGATCCTCATTTATTCGACGGACAGTATTAAATTTCGAGGACTAAATTTTTATTAGAGGGTGAATTGTAACATCCTGCTATCGATAGCAAGGGCATTATGGTAATATTGGGTCGATTGATAGGTTTCAAGTATTCACCGATCGAGTATATTCGGGTCTCTAATTATAAAGGAACAGGTTTATTACATATGCACTTATTCATAGCTACATGCATTCATAGTTTTCCGACGTTTTAATTGTGAGTATGAATTGATTGGATTGTGAACTGGAAACTGACTGGATTATGATTGATTGAGAAATTAGGAGTAAGTGGGCTTGAATGACTGATTTAGTATAGTTTAAGAGTTTAAGAGTGGTAGGGAGAAAATGCCCGGACTGGAAATTTTCGAGTGATGCATCGATTGATCAGATAGATCGAAAGAATTGTCCAATGGCAATGAAAAATTAGAGTTATACCGTTAGAAATAAAATGTTGAGCCATTGAAATTTAGAGACCGAAATTTGAACTGATTTGGAGACCCATGTCTATAAATACTTAGGTTTGAAATCGGGGATTTTATCCTAAGGCAAAATCGCTTTCTCTTCCTCCTTCCCGGTGATCTTCGATTCCTCCCATCGCTGAGGATTCTTCGATCTTTCCTTATGGCTTCTTCTTATTGTGCAAGGCTAACTTGTTTATTGTGATTGATGAAGGTCGAGAAGCTTTAAGAGTGGTTAATCGCTGATTTTGAAGGATTTTAGGTTTACGGAGATTCGAGGGATTTGTGGAATTTGATCTTTGGTTGGTAAGTATTTATGGCTTTAATGTTGTTATTAATGGTTTCGATACATTTATGGCATTTATTGTCTTAGATTGGGTAGTTAGGAGTGTTTAATATCGGTCTTAGTGAGAGAAAATCGTAAAAGCGATCAAGAAGAAGGTGGAACGGTCCCTTGACGTCGCGACGCCTGGCGGGCTCGCCGCGACGAAAAGATGGTTCCACGCCATGGCGAAGAAAGAGGATGCACGCCGTGTCGAAGGCCCTTCACGCCAAGGAGCGATCTTCAGACGCCGCAAGCGAGGGTCAGAGGTCGGCTAAGAAGAGCGCTCGATGGATTGATTTTTAGTTATTGGGCATAACTTATAGTATAGATCTCCAATTGAGGTGATTCTTGATTCGTTACGGACTAGGGAAAGAGGTCTACAATTGAGGATAATTTTGAGAATTGGATTGTAATTTAAATGGTATTGATTCATAGAGAATAAGGCCAATTATGGTTCATAGTGTGACCTAAGTATTGGATTGAGACAATTGGAGTTTTAATTGGGATTTTCAATAAAGGTTTTGATCTAATGAATAGGAAATTGTTATAGGAAGTATGAATTGAGGAAATTGAACTGAATTTTAGGATTGGATCAATTATTGTTGATCAATTGAACGACGAGTTAGAATTGGGCATAGGATATCAAAATTGGGTTTTAGCGCCGAAAATCGTGAACATGCATTGTATATAATTTCATAGAGACATATGCATTACTGAATTGTTTAATTGAGCATCTAGTAATGGGACTGTATTTTACTGTTATAGAGGCGCCGTTGGATCGTCATTCCACGGACATTACTGGCACTTCCAGGCAGTAGCTCGGAAGTTACAGGTGAGTAACCTAGTTGGTTTCTCAAATTCCTGATTGTCTAAATGCTCTATGTGAATTACTTGCCAATGTGAATTACATGATTACTGAAATGTATATAATTGAATTTCATGATTTTACTATATGGGATTGGACTACTGCATGACACTGAGAAATGTAATACTGGGCTTTTATAGCCATACACCGAATTACTGAACATTGCATTACATGCATAAATGCATGATCAGATAATGGATATGTGACCCAGGTTGCTATTATCACTGAAAAGAGACTCGAGCTCTAACATCGATCGATCGCCTCGAGCCCGAGGGGAGAAATCCTCGACGCGCCCCTCATCGAATACGGATCGAGCACTTGGGCACAATACTGAATAACTGGAAAAGAGTCACGTATGCATTGTATGCACATGAATGATTATTTTGTGACGATTACTGAATTACGTGATGACCTGATTTATTGTAAATTGTTATTTGATACTACAAACTGTTATAGACTACTGCAAATTGTTATATACTAATTGTATCTTACTGTGTCGTGATGTACGCAATCTGCGTAATGCATGATTTGAGTGAACCATCGATGATGGTTTCTCACTGAGTTCGCAAACTCACCCAAAATTGCATCTAATTTTTCAGGATCGATAGAGTAGACTCTAGCTCCGAGATAGTTTTTTTCACCGCGCGGCAGGTCGGCAAGAGAAGCAATGGCACACAATGCTCGGTCACCGGGTTGGACTTTCATGGATGACTTAGGATAGATGCTTGTATCGCTTCCTTTTGGTGTTGTTTAGGGACTAATAGACTTGTCTATTCGATATTGGATGATCAGATCAAGATTATGTTGATTTTAAAATTTACTGATTTTTGATATATTATGGTTTTAATTATTGTGATGCCATGTGGATTAGCAAATGATTTTCCGATAAGGCACCTTTATCGTGGATACGTGTTGGAGCGACCTTCAAGCGCCCCGATGTACCCTATTGTGAAGGGCGCCACACTCATCCCCAGATGGAATGCCTAACACCGGCAAGAGTCAACCGATGTTTCAGCTCCTCAAAGCTCTTCTAGCACTCCTCAGTCCATCCAAACGGCACATTCTTCCTCAGAAGCTTTGTCAGAGGGGCTGAGATCAGCGAGAATCTCTCGACAAACCTCCGATAATATCCGGACAATCCTAGGAAACTCCGAACCTCAGATACATTCCTAGGAACCTCCCAATGTAGCACTGCCTCGACCTTGCGAGGATCTACTTGAATACCCTCACCAGATACAATATGCTCAGAAGCACTACCTCATCAAGCCATAATTCATATTTAGTGAATTTGGCATACAACTGCTTATCTCTCATAATTTGCAAAACAATCCTCAGATGCTCAGCGTGCTCCTGTCTATTCCTCGAATACATGAAAATATCATCAATGAATACTATAACAAACTGATCAAGGTAGGGCTGAAAAATCTTATTCATCAAGGCCATGAAAGCTGTCGGTGCATTAGACAACCCAAACGGCATCACTAAGAACTCGAAATGCCCATACCTGCTCCTAAAGGCACTCTTAGGCACATCGAACTCTGCAATCCTCAACTGATAATATCCTGATCTCATATCTAACTTGGTGAACACCTGAGCCCCCTGCAACTGATCAAACAGATCATCAATCCTAGGCAGTGGATACTTATTCTTCACTGTCACTCGATTCAATTGCCTATAGTCGATGCACAATCTCAGAGTCCCGTCCTTTTTCTTCACAAACAGCACCGGAACTCCCCATGGCGAAACACTGGGCCTAATGAACCCTTATCCGTAAGCTCCTCGAATCGAGCCGTAAGCTCCTCGGCCCACGGCAAGCATCCTATATGGAGGTATAGATGTAGAGCTGCACTGAACCAGCTCAATCGAGAACTCGCCTCCGATCCGTGGCAAACCCGTAACTCATTGGGAAACACATCCAAAAATTCCCTAATCACGGGAATATCCTGCAATCTCGCCAACTCGTATCCACAACATAGGCCAGATAGGCCTCACATCCTCCTCGTGATCAACCTCGTGGCACTCAGAAGGAAATCATCCTCGCTAGCATCGCCGCTAACACTTCTAAAACAACTCGGGCTGACCAGAGACTCTAATACAACCTCCTGGTATAATAAATAATGACGGCCCTATGCACAACAACCACCATTCCCAAAATCACATCTATCTCCCTCAGAGGCAATACAATCAAGTCTGCACTCAAAACTGCTCGATCAATCTGAATCGGGCACCCCTTGCAGACCTCTCCCCATACAGTCGTACTACCTAAAGGTGTACTCACCTCTAGCCCATACTGTAATCTCTCCCTATCCCCATGCAGTCTACATGTCATATGCGGTGCAATAAATGAATGAGTGGATCCAGGATCCAACAATTCATATGCTTCAAAGCCAGAAATCAGAAGCATACCCGCAATAACATCTGGGGAATCCTGAACCTCCTGCCGAGTCATGACATAGACTCTAGCTCGACCTGCTGTCATTGCTGTCCTCACCCTCGCCACGGACCCTTAGCTCACCTCGCCTCGACCTTGGCCCCAAATCCCGATCCACCTCCACGGCCTCGCAGACTGCAGTATTGTTGCGATCTCCCACCATAAGGATCTGGCTCCCAAGGTCTCGGGGAAATTCTTAACCAGGTGGTCCATCGAGCTGCATCTCAGGTAGGCTCCAGTCAGCCATCGACACTCCCCACTATGTCTCCTCTCACAATGCTCACAGACTAGAGGAAATCGCTCAACCTCCGCACCGCCACCGCCACTACCACCGCATAAATCTACTTTCAAATCCAGATCGTAGCCCTCCGAGGACTCAAGGGCCTACTCGCACTTATCGAACCTTTGCTAGATCGCCTCGACCCTCGATCGCCTCACCGACTACGCCTCGTCGCTTTCAATCCGATCGCAAAACTCTCAACTAGACAAACGTGCCCATATCGATCGGCTAACTCCGCACGGATCTCCATATTGAGTCCGCCCAATCTCGACACTGTCACCTCAGATCAATCCAACAAGAACGATCCCATCAGCTCATTAAACCTCACCTCGTACTCAGCCACTATCATCTGATCCTATCTCAACTCTAAAAACTCCGGCATCTTCATCTCCAAACAAACCTTGGGCATATAATTGTCCCAGAAGGCTCTCTGAAAATCATCCTAAGTCGTAATACGTATTCGGTGGTACCGCCGATACCTTCCACCACCGGTAAGTTTGACCCTAAAGGAGAGAGATCAGATAATCGAACGCCATCGAGTCGCACCATCCGATCGAGAACTCGCCGTCCTCTTCACCATCCTTCACCTCGTAGGGTTTGGCGCCATAAAGTCAATACCGCCCATGCAATCGATCGTACCTCCTCTCCCGTCTCACGAGAACTCTAGGAGCCAATTCCTCATAATGAGGCATAGAGGACTCCCTACTAGCTCCCACTGATCCTAGGTCAGCTGATTGATCAACCTGATCCCCAAGAACGGAAGACCTACAACAAACAAGAATTTTGATCAATTTCTACTTTTCTCACTGAAATTTGAGCCTAAAATTACATTATGCCCAAAAGATGCCAAACTATGCTCTGATACCACCTAAATGTAGCGCCTCCTTACCGTAGAATATACACCGGGACCCCCGTAAGTCATTCCGATACATATCCTACGACGAGGGTGCACTACGTTCGATCAAATACTAAAATCCACATGGCATTAATATACATAAAACTGCAGTTACAAAATCATAATATTTTAAAACCATAAAGCTTGTTCTCATTTCATAATATCAAATGTAATATATACCAGCTTTATCGCCTCCTACAAGATAAATACAATATGCCAAAAGGAAACCGACATAAAAGTCTATACTACGCCATCCTCAAAATCAATCCCAAACCGACCGACCCTGTAAGCATCGCTTCTTGCCACACGCCACACAAAGAAGAAAAGTCTCTCTCTGAGCTAGGAATCTAATCTATCAGTCTTAAAAAATAATTGTAATTTTGGGTGAGTTTGCGAACTCAATGAGAAACCATCATTGATGGTTCACTCAATTCATGCATTACAAAAATTGAGTACAAAGACATCACAAGAATATTCAAAATTTCATATATATATATCAATCGCAATTTCATGCCATCACATCACTCAAGAATAATCACCAATCGATAACACAATTGTATGCTATGCTTATGTGACTCATTTCCAGCTTTATTTCAAAGGTTGTGACCAAGCGCTTATTCAATGACAAAGGATCAAGAGACGATCTAGGGAGTAGAGAGCCCTTATGTAGGATGCACTAACTCCCTCGAGCTCGAGGCTCGCTCAATGATGATTCGAGCTCAAGGCTCTTTTCAAGATTAATGGCTTACTTTGGTCACAACGTCTGCTATCTGCTCATGCATTTATGTATGAAATGATATGCCCAATAATTGCAAATATATGGTCAGTATAAGTTTATTTATTCCAATTTTAGAATCATGTAACACTACATGCACCGTGTCAAAAGCGTATATTTCAATCCTAATCGCTCACATAATCATGCAATTCACAATTTCAATCAGCTCACACAAAGCATTTAACTATCAGAAATTGAGGAACCAACTAGGTTACTCACAAATTTCTCCCGAAGCTAATGCCTGAAAGATCCAGTAACATCTGGAGGTCGACGTTCCAGAGGCTCCTCTATAACAAATAACATATACATATATCATAATTAGAACAATCATAAGTGCTTAATAATGCACATGAATGAGATGAAATATGTACAATGCATATTCATGACTATCCCGGTTATCAATCCATCAATTTCATCATAATATATTCAACTATCAAAACTCACTTAACTAGCCTCATTCTGTGGGATTTAAACCTCCATAAGCCATTTGAATCCAATTTCATAGTCTAATGAACCATTTCAGATCTTTCCCCAAACTCTAACTTTTGGGTCCACTGTTCATGTTTAATTAGAAGGAAAAACTTGCATAATTCGAGCCTACTTTCTCTTAGAAAAGTGTTCCTCTATCTTTTATGTTTCCATTAACACTAAAATCACTCAATTTGGTTTAGTAGTTTCAAGGATGTGCCTCAAACATTTTCGGACTGTTCCTCTCCAAAATAGTGTGTTACATCCGACTTCCATTCAGAAATTGAACACCTTAGAGACCGTGATCAAGATTTACCTCCTTCATATAATTTGTATCCCTATTACTCTAGTTCACTATAAATCAAGAATCACCTCAATTGGAACCTATAGACCAAGATATCATCAAAATATCAAATACATTCAAGAAAATATCCAATTCATACCCTTCCACCGGTACCACTATTTTGATTAAGTCAATTGATTCCAATTTAATACCAAAGACCGTAAATTTTTGTGTAGAGATAACTAAATGTGTTAGGAATCCAATGCTTTTAAAATCAGATCATTTGGAGGTCTAAAGAAGAAGTTATGACCAAAAGAGTACAGCTTGTTTTAAGGCCCCGCCAAGGCCCGCTTTTATGCGTCTACTTTCATTTGTCTGCTTTCATTCGTCTACTTTCATTCGTCTGCTTTCATTCATCTGCTTTCATTCTTCTACTTTCATGCGTCTGCTTTCATTCGTCTACTTTCATTCGTCTACTTTCATTCGTCTGCTTTCATTCGTCAATTTTCATTCGTCTACTTTTATTCATCCGCCATTCCTCTCGCTTTCACGCGCCCGCTTATTCAGATGTTTTAATACTTCATCAGAGTTTACGCCGGGACGCCCGTAGGTCGTACCGATGCATACACTACGATGAGGGTGCACTACGATTTGATAAATTCTATAAACCTCATGGCATCAATATAATAAAGCAGAAATATGAAATTCACTAAATTTTAAAAATCCAAAAGATACTTCTCATTTCATTTATTTAAAACCACAAGTTCACAACTCTGTCTGATTACAACTGTACAGAACCAAAAGGACTAACATAACTCCTAACTAGATCATCCCCAAAAAGATCCCAGCTGACCGACCTGTGGGCCATGCTCCTCTCACCGCAAGACACACACAAGAGGAAATGGGCCTCGCTAATCGAGCTAGGAGTCAACTATCGTCATCTCCGAAAATAAATGCAATGTCAAGTGAGTTTATAACTCAAGAGAAACCATCATCAATGGTCCAACCAACTCATGCATAAACAAACAATTCACACTATATCATATACTATCATATCTAAAAATCACATGCATACAATTACACATTTGAACATTCATATATGCAATGTACATGTGACTCTTCCATTTTATTTCGTTGTTGTGACCGTATACCGAGCTCATTTACGCCGAGCCATTGGCTCGAAAACATCGGGCTTGAAGTTCTCGATACGCTGAGCATAAAGCTCAAAATCATTGATCGAGGCTCTGACGCTGAGCTTAAAGCTCAATACGGTGGTTGCAACTGGCCAAATCACAATTATCTCGATCATGCATAATGGCATGAATGCACATGTTCCACATTTCAATCATGTCACAGTCTAACATCTCCTACCCAATTTACATTTAAAACCCATTAATGACAATTTATGCACAATTTACACTTCTATAGTACATTCCAAATATTTCGAACACCTATGGTCTGAAATCAATCAAAACAAACACATATAATCCATCCTTAATTCCACATGGTATAGGTGCACAAAATTAACCACATCAAGGTTGAGAAACCAACTAGGTTACTCACCTCAGAACTTCCGAAAGCTGCGCCGGAAGTCTCGCCACATCGATCGACGATCCACTTGAGCCTCTACAATAGTCATAATAGCCAAATATTACTATTTGTACAATTTCCAAAGTCAATTATGCACATGAAGCGAATTAATTGTGTACATGACATGTTTATGACATTCCGACCCTAATCCGAAATTCCCCCAAATCTCAATTCTAAATCCCGAATTCAAAATCTCCAAATTGAATTTAATCCATACCCAATTGAATCAACCAATTCCTAAATCCCCAATTCAAAATCTCAAAAAGATCAATTTCCCAAAATTGGGCTTCTCGTCATCAAGCCTAGTCCTCGTCATGGTGAGAAAACCTTCTTCGCTTCGGATGTGCGGTGAAATCACGCCATTGCAGTGCACACATATCTACGTCAAAGGCAGCCAGAATCGGCTCGTCATGACGCATTTAATAAATATTCGCCGAACGCAGAAGGGTGGCTCGCCGCAGTGTGTTCATCACACGTCGCGACATGCGAACCCAGAAAAACCTCCGAAACCCAGAAAATTCTCAGATCTTCTGATATAAATCCATTCAAATCCCTTTTAAACACTCCAAAACAACTTCCTATACTTAACACAACTCATTCCTAACCTTAAATCCACTAAATAACCATTATTCCACAAATACCCAAATCAAAATCAACATTCTCCCTAAAACCTATATCATCCGAAAACTTCTAAATTCTCAAACAATTTATACCTTAATTCAATGCTCAAATCAAACTATTTAAAACGTAAACATGTAGAAACTTACTTGATTCAAGCTTCCAATCCTTCCAAATCACCAAGAAAATCCAAGTCTCAAGCTAAACCACACCCACGATTTTCTTCATTTCTCCACCAAAAGTCATCTTTCCAAATCCAAGGCTTGCTTAGGTAGAAAGTGATGATTGGAACAATTTAAGAGAAGAAATGGAAGGAAGCAAGCCAATTGATGATCCACGAAGAAGAGAAGATCAAGAGAAACCCACGCTTTCTTTCAAAAGGAGAAGCATCGTGGAAGGAGATTCAAAGCTAGGTTTATATAATAAGGAAATTAAGGCTTGTTTGGCAATTAATTGCCACAGACTAATCAACCACCTCAATTCAATTTCTAATTCTAATTTCTCCCTAATTCGCAATAACTATGAATAAGAAATCCTCAAATCATAATTCAAATTACCTCATATCAATTGTCAATCAAATTCGGAACCGGAACCACAATTAATCAATCATTATGTAAATTTTTCCGGTCTGGACCTATTGCTTCGAAAATTTCAGAAAAATTCCTATAAATCCTCAAAATTAGGAAATACTTATTCCTATACTCCAATTTCCTTTCTCAATTCCTAAATTCAATTTGACACTCCAATTCACTAATCAAAGCACAAATAACCTTAAAATCGCAAAATCTCCTATTTTACAATCAAGTTAGAAATCATATACATGCATGTACATACATAAGCTCAGGTAATCATAAAATTTATCAATAATATAGAGGCTAATAAAAGCATATGCAAATCAGTTTCTAAATGCACCTAGACATAATCCATCCGACTACCGATATGCCCTTCACACCGTAACTGGATGCTACAGACTTTCATTCGCTCCCGCTTTCATGCTCCGCTTCAAGGCCCAAAAGTCTCCACTTATAAGATGCATAACTTTGACTCCGATGTCCAAAATTTACTTAACTTTATACCGCTGGAAAGATAAAAGAATGATCTACAACTTTAAAGAAGGCAACTTTGCTGAATCTACCTAAATCAGGTCTAAATTTCTCCCGAATTTGGAAAATGAATTTTCGCTCAACTCTCAACATCCTGCACCCAGTTCTCAACTTCGTGACAACTTTTGAGATTTTTAGAGACATAACTGAAATTCGATGTCTTCATACTAATTGTAGCCATATATTGTAGCCATATATAAGTATTTCCTATAAATTCTCAAAATTAGGAAATACTTATTCCTATACTCCAATTTCCTTTTCTCAATTCCTAAATTCAATTTGACACTCCAATTCACTAATCAAAGCACAAATAACCTAAAAATCACAAAATCTCCAATTTTCACAATCAAGTCAAAAATCTGTCATACATGCATGTACATACATATGCTTGTGCAATCATAAACATTTATCAATAATATAGAGGCTAATAAATGCATATGCAAATCAGTTTCTAAATGCACCTAGACCTAATCCATCCGAATTACTGATATGCCCTTCACACCGGTAACGGGATGCTACAATTCTCCCCTCCTAATAAAAATTTCATCCCGAAATTTCTTACCTGACTGATCGAACAAGTGAGGATACTGCCTCCTCATGTGCTCCTCAGTCTCCCAAGTCGCCTCCTCAGTTGAATGGTTTTTCCAAAGGACTTTCACCAATGGAATAACCCCGACCTCAACCGCTGACCCATGATCCTATAATCCGCACTTACCCTCTACATAACTCAAATCATCGGCTATCTCTATCTCCCGAGTCAATCACATGGGTCAGTCTCGACCTATATCGTTCGAAAGGCATTTCACGGAACACATCATGTAGTCATGACATCTCATTCAGTAATGCCAATCTATACGCCTAATGGTCCGATCCTCTCAAGAATCTCATACACGGACCGATATACCGAGGACTCAACTTACCCTTACGGCCAAACGAGAACTCTCTCCATGGAGACACTCGAGGAGCACTCTATCACCCACAAGATACCCATCTCTCCGGCGTCGATCCACATAACTCTTCTGTTCGCCCCGAGCCGCCTTAATGCATTCAATTAATCTGCACTCTTATCCATCAGATCCTAATCAGCTCGGACCTCTAACATCCTCATACCCTCTTCATCCCAAAGAAAGAGTTGATCTACACCGTCAGTCCACACAATGCCTCATACTTGCCATACCAATGCTACTCGCATCGATTATTATACGCAAACTCAACCAGAGGCAAATATTGATCCCATGCACCTCTAACTCCAATACACAGCTCTCAACATATCCTCAACTGCCTTAATAGTCCTCTCACTCTACCCATCTCGTTCGAGGATGAAATGTTGTATCAAGTTCAACTCGAACCCATAGCCAACAAAGAACTTCTCCAAAACCTCGAAGTAAACCTGGGATCACTGTCTAAAACTATAGACACCGGAACCCCATGCAGCCTCACTATCTCCGCCACATACTTCGGGCCAACTGACGAGAGTATTGCTCTCCTCACTAGCAAGAAGTGAGCCGATGAATAACCGTCCACTATGACCCAGATCGTGATCATGCCGCCTCGGCCCCAGGCAACCCCATAATGAAATCCATCAGACACGCCCCCATTTCCAATTCAAATGGGTAATAAATGCACTTCCCTCATCGAGCTCGGTGCTCACTTAACTCGCGGCACGCCGACAATCGAGAAACATACTTTGTTACTATGCCTTTCATACCGCCACCGTAATGTAACTTGAAGCGCAGGATACATCTTGGTAGACCAGATGCATGGTATAAGCACCAAACGAGCCTCCTTCAAAATCTCATGCCTCGCATCATCCACATCCTAACACATAATTCTATCTCATAGGCCCGAGCCCCAGAACTCAATCCCGAGGCGACTTCTCGTTACGCCCCAACGGCACTGTAACCGCCGAACCAGATCCCAACATTTGCACAACAATCAATTCGCACATGCAATTTATAACAAAATCATTCGATAATCATTTAAATAAACACCCCATAATCCCGGCTAAAAGTCATATCAATCCAAAAATGAAATTCAACAATTATTGTCATAACACCATACTAAATCAAAAGGAAATCCAAAATACTTAGATATATGCTCCATGATAACATGCTCAATGGCCAACTAAAATACTAACTTAATGAAATAGTCTTTAACTACTACGGAGTTCTTCAAGTCCAAGCAGAATCACCCGAGGTCTCGAGTTGCACCCGAGGAGGGAAAGATAATGGGTTGAGCTACACACCGCTGGCTAATATAATTATAGCCATCGGCAATTAGCACAAAATCAAGTATATGTATAAATATATATTATACTAATATACTTGTAACATTTCTAGTGTTCACATGCACATCAAGCAATACATGAAAATTCACCACATGTCACGATATATGCTTCATCAAGCTTAATTCAAATATGCAAAGGCACAAAACAATGGCTCGAGGGTCCATGGAATCAAAAGGAAGAAACCAAGTTTGCATCCCAAACAAAAGGAAGAAATCAAGTTTACATCCTCGAATCTAAATGAGTCCATTCGAGCTCATAGCCACAAGCGGCAGCCGAGAAGGCTTTTGTCGACGCACGTGACTAATGAAATGGTTCCACTCTCGCCCAAACAAAACACATACCATATTCGTAATCATTTCATCAAAATGCCGTGACCGAGGTCTCGACATAACATGCTCGTAATCATAATTCATGCTTATTTCATGACATAAGAAATCCATATCATTTATTATACATGCATATTAGACAACATATACTCATGCATAGTCAAGAAATTGCCTAATCACGCAATAACTATAAGTAAATCACTCACCTAGAATCAAACGAGAACCGACTCATCGATGACCGTCCTCTTACGATGGAAACCGATCCGCTTGGTCGCTTATATTAAACCAAGTCTTAAATCAAATAATAATCAAAGAAAATTAATCAAAAGCTTCGAAATCAAATAAGCAAATTTCGAAAAGGGAGTTTGCTGTCAGCCAGCGGAAGGCTGCCTTTCGCGGCGAAGGCCAAAGACGTCAGCAGTGAAGCACGATGCGCGCCATGACGCGAGTCCCTTGGCACGCCAGCGATTTAACACGCCAGGCATTAAATTCAGACGCCACAAGGCGTTTCGAGCATGTCGCGACACGCGGATCGGGATTTCGCTCCCAACCACAAAATCTCCGATTTTCAACTCCCAATCGCTCCAAACTCATATGTAATACTCCCAAGCCATAGATCCAACCTTTTACCACGCTTCTAACCCATTCTCTCGCTTCCAATTCATCCCTAAAATCATCAATCTAAGGATTTTCCCCAATTTCTCATCCTAAAACCCTAATCATCATTTTCTCTTAATCCCAACAATCTCAATGCTTAATCCATTCAGAAATAAGATAGAAAGGTCATAGACTTACCGACTGAAGCACTAAATCCTTCAAAATCGGCCGAAGTTGCGAATCCTTCTCTTCCTCTCTTCTCCTCACCGACGGCAACCTCTTCTCTTCTTTCCTTTCTATTTCTATTTTCTTCTTCTTTTCTTTTTTTTATATCTAGGTCTTTAAAACTTAGGATGGTCAAAGACCAACCTACCCTCCTTTAAGCCTAACTCCAATTCAACTTAAGTGAACTTCCAAATACCCTTACATAATTTAATCCTCTAATTTATTAATTAAACCTCGATTATACTCCAATTAATCAATATCAAGCCCAATTAAATCAAACTAAACCATAAACTCATAATCATCAACAATGCATGCTTAATCATCAAAAGAAAATATTCGGTCTAACATTTCTCCCCTTAAAAGAAATTTCGTCTCAAGAAAATTTACCTCGAACCATCAAGAGATACGGATACTTTCCTTCATAAGGCCCAATGGCTCCCATGTAGCCTCCTCATCGAATGATTCCTCCACAGACTTTGACTAGTCTGAACTGCCTTGTTCCCGAGGACTTTATCCCTAATATCCAAGATCTCTACCGGTAGCTCCTCATAAGTCGATCATCCCGCAATTAACCTCACTAGCTCCGAACGATATGAGAAGGATCCGATCTATACCTCCTCAACATAGTCACATGGAAGACATTGTGAATCATGATAACTCCGGAGGTAATGCCAACTCAGAGGCGAGTGGCCCAATCCTCTCAAGGATTTCATACGACCCATATACCCTTGACTCAACTTACCCTTCTTGCTAAATCTCAATACTCCTTTTCAAGGAGACGCCTTAAGAAACACCTTCTCACCGACTTCATACTCCATTTCCTTTCTATGAGCATCCACATAACTCTTCATCCTATCCTCATACGCTTAAGCTGCTTGCTTAATCGATTGACTTTCTCAACCGCCATCCTAATCAATTCGTCCCACCAATTGCCTATCTCCTTCCTCATCCCAACAGATCGAGTCCTACACCTCCCGCCATACAAGGCCTCATACGAGCCATCCAATACTCAATGGTACTAATTGTTGTAAGCAAATTCACCAACGGCAAATGCTCATCCCAAGCTCCCTTAAAATCCATCACACACGCCAAGCATTCCTCAAGAGTCCGAATGGTCCTTTCCGATCGACCATCCGTCTCATGGATGAAACGTCAGACTAAAATGCAGCTTAGTACCCAAAGCATCCCGCAAACCGCCCTTAAAATCTCAAGTAAACCGAGGATCTCTATCTCGATACAATCGAGTCCGAATCCCATGCAATCTCACGATCTCATCAATATACTTCTTGCCAAAGACGCAAAGAATCCGTCGCTTAATCGCCAAAGTGTGCGACTTCACAACCGATCCACAATAACCCAAATGGCATCGTGCCTCCCATCGTCTTAGCAAACCCATCGAAAGTCCATAGTCACCGCCGCCACTTCCACTCGGAATGGACAATGGCCTCAACATACCGAAGGTGCTCGTGTTCACCTTGACTTGGACACACAAGACATCTACTAACAAACTCGCTACATCCTCTTCATGCCTTCCACCGTAAATGCACTCAAATCCCAATACATGCCGGTACTACTCGATGCATGGCATAAGGCGCATGTGTGCCTCATCCAAAATCTCATCCTCGATCTCCGCACATCCTAACACACAACCCGTACCCAATATCATCACCCATCATCCTCACCCCTATATCCAAACCTTACCATTTCAATCTCATCTCTCGAAGCTTGCTCAAATTCGCATCCCGAGCCTCGCAAAACCCTAACCTTTCCTTCAAAGAAAGGCCTCACTAAAATTAGCCGTAAGACAATCCGCTTTTCCACGATCAAACTTATCTTCGCTTGGCCATTTCTTCCAATAAAGGAAGATACACCGCCCAACATGAGCAATCGAAGACTTTCGCTTCAAAGCATCCGCCACCACATTGGCCTTACCCGATGATACTCAATCAATGTGTCATAGTCCTCGAGTAACTCAAGCCACCGCCTCTCGCCAAATTCAGCTCCTTCGACTCAAAGAATACTTAAGACTCTTGTGATCGGTAAAGATCCGAGTCCAACTCCATACAAATAATGCCTCCAAATCTTCAAGGCAAAGATCACCGCTAACTCCAAATCATGCGTCGGTAGTTCAACTAGTAAGGCTTCAATCGCCAAACATAAGCAATCACCCAATCTCTTTGCATCAAACACATCCAAGTCCCTTCCTCAAGCATCATTGCATACGTATAGCCTCATCCTGAAGGCAAAACCGTAACCGAGCACTCGTCAACCTGTTTAAGCTCCTCGAAACTCCTCGACACTCATCACTCCAAACAAACTTTGATTTTTCCTCAAGAATTTCGCCATCGAGCGGATATCATCGAGAATCCTCCACAAACCTCCTCAGAAAATCCACCAATCCCGTAAAACTCCTCACCTCCTGCACATTCTTCTGGGCTTCCTAACTAACCACAACTTCTATCTTCTTGGATCCACATGAACTCCTTGATCCGATATCACGCGACCAAGAAATGTAACTCTTTCAACCAAAATTCACATTTCTAACTTAGCATACAACCTATGGCTCCTCAATGTCTCCAAGGAAATCCTTAAATGTTCCTCATGCTCCCGATCACTCCTGGAATACACCAATATGTCATCAATGAAAACGATGATGAATTGGTCTAAGAACGGCTTGAAGACCCGATTCATCAAATCCATAAACGCTACCGGGGCATTCGTCAATCCGAACGGCATCACCAAAAACTCAAAGTGTCCATACCGGGTCTTGAAAGCAGTCTTTGCCATATCCGACTCCTTAACCCGCAATTGATGGTATCCCGATGTCAAGTCAATCTTGGAAAAGACTTTCGCCCCTTGCAATTGATCAAACAGATCATCAATGTGAGGAAGCGGATACCTGTTCTTCACCGTGACCTGATTCAGCTTCCTATAGTCCACACACATCCTTAAAGAGCCATCTTTCTTCTTCACAAACAGAACCGGAGCTCCCCAAGATGAAGAACTCGGCCTGATGTACCCCTTCTCTAACAGCTCCTCTAATTGCTCCTTAAGCTCCTTCAACTCCGTCTTGAGCCATCCGATAAGGCTAATCGAGATCGGCGTCAGACTCGACAAAAGATCGATCGAAACTCAATCTCCCGAATCATGGTAGTCCAGTAATTCCTCGAAAGACATTCGATAAATCCTCGACTACCGGAATGTCCTCCAACTTCCTCCGCTCGCTCCAATCCACCACATAGGCCAAAAATGCCTCACAACCTCCTCTCATCGCTTCTCCACGCCAAATCAAACAAATCGAGCGGACCCGCCTTCCCCGTCCCTCGCAAACACAACTCTTCCGCCATCGTCAATCCAACTCTACTGCCTTCTTTCTATAATCCGCACGAGCATTGTACCTCGCCAACGATCCATACCTGAATCACGCCTAGCCTCAGATCTTCAAAGGCATCGATCTACTACTAGACATCCTCCACCAATACTAAGCTCACAACCCTAAACATCCGACTAATCACAATGTCGCCCGATCGGAGTACTCACCATCGCCGAGTATCCAACGACTCGCAACTCTATCACAAACAGTGTCTACTTGACGAAACAAACGAGTGAGTAGAACTCGGGTCAATCAACACAAGCACATCATCGCAAAATAAGTGAGCCATACCAAGAATAACATCTCGGCGGCCTCGTGATCCTCAATAATCATAGCGAAACCCTAGCTAGTGCCCGCCTCTCCTGTCTCCCTGAAGACTCGCCCTCCTAGCAAAGACGTAATCGCCCACCGTGTCAAGTCCCCGACTTACAATCTCCGTCCTCCTGAGCCTCAGATCTGAAATCCTCTCTCTCTGGACGCTAAGGACACTCTCCGCCCTCTGTGCCCTTCTCATCCCACAAATGAAGCATGCACCCGTCAATCGGTGACACTCCCGTTATGGAAATTGCCACAGAGCTCGAGACTTAGGATGAATTTACTTGTCCCCTGCCTCCTCTCTGCTTCCTCATGTCGCTCGATGATGAAACAAGAGAGTCCTCTTTGGTAGAGACTTGTTCACATCATCGCTTCCTCACCTCCGATCATGGAGGAAACCCCTAGTACTCAGCTCTGCATAGGAGCACTAGCACTACCTCCTCTTCCAATCGCTCCTCGTTTCTTTCTCCTCTTATTCACAAAGACTCTTAATGTTTCTATGCTCTCCACCTCGCCGCTTCCACTAATCACTTTGGAAGTCATGATATTCAAAGACAAATAACTTTTCCTCGATCACCGATGTAAACCCGGACTCAAATCATGACATCTCCCAGCCTCGCCAACATCGATCGGAAGCATAATGAGATAATCACAGAACCAGCGCCATACTACTCGCACGACCATATCCTCTCTGTGAAGGCTCGAAACTCCCTCCGTCATGGACATAAACCGACATGTACTTCTTCCCGATGCACCGAAGAAGTCCTCGCCATGCCAATACTATCGGTCTTCTTCGATCGCATATGCCTCCCACCAATGCGGAGGCATCTCCAAAGTAAACCGGCAGATACACAACCCAATCCTCCTCCTCACACTCCATCCGATCCAAAGACCCCGTCCTCCAGAATTACGCCTCGCCTTCTCGGGATCTCGTTTGTCCAAGAAGTCAATACCCAAATTTCTCAACTTATCAAACTGTTTCCTCTTAATCGGGCCGAGCAGACGGCCGAGGCATCCTGGCGATAGCCGAACAAACGCCTCGGTGAAAGCTCAAACATCCCCGATCGAATTGAGGCATTTGCTCTGCGAATCGGCGATTCTGCGACATGCGACAACATAGGCTCACCGCCTAACCTACTGAAGCCTCAACATTCTCAGCTCTCGACTCATCTGCCTTCCTCCTTTCTAATCGGAGAGTCAGTACAATAATCGATCCTCGTAACTCCTCGGGTTCTTCTACGAGGCGCATCGTAATCCTTCAAAGGGAAACACTACGGATTAGCTATACGATCGATATCCCTATATGTATGCATGTTATGCATGTCACTTAATGCAATAAATCAAATGCAACACATAATACACAATTCATCCTACGATGCATTCTATGCCGAGGACACACTAACCTAAGGCTCGATACTAAACATGTTAGGCCCGAGCCCCAGAATCCGAATCCCGAGGCGATCCTCGAGCTACCTAACCAAGCATGCCCAACCGTTTGGATTCGATCCCAACATTTACACAACAATCGATTCGCAGACATGCAATTTATAACAAAATCATTCGTGATAATCATTTAAATAAACACCCCATAATCCGGGCTAAAAGTCATATCAATCCAAAAAATGAAATTCAACAATTATTGTCATAACACCATACTAAATCAAAAGGAAACCAAAATACTAGATATATGCTCCATAATAACATGCCGGCAATACAACTAAAATACTAACTTAATGAAATAGTCTTTAACTACTACTTGAGTTCTTCAAGTCCACAGAATCACCCGAGGTCTCGAGTTGCACCCGAGGAGGAAAGATAATGGGTTGAGCTACATTTCGATGGCTAATATAATTATAGCCATCGGCAATTAGCACAAAATCAAGCATATGTATAAATATATATTATACTAATATACTTATAGCGGTTCTAGTGTTCACATGCACATCAAACAATACACTAAAATTTACCACATGTCACGATATATGCTTCATCAAGCATTGATTCAAATATGCAAAGGCACAAAACAATGGCTCGAGGGTCCATGGAATCAAAAGGAAGAAACCAAGTTTGCATCCTGAAACAAAAGGAAGAAACCGTTTACATCCTCGAACGAAATGAGTCCATTGAGCTCATAGCCCAAGCTGGCAGCCGGAGAAGGCTTTTGTCGACGCACGACGTGACTATGAAATGGTTCCACTACCAAACAAAACACATACTCATATTCGTAATCATTTTTATCAAAATGCCGGACCGAGGTCCCGACATAACATGCCTGTAATCATAATTCATGCTTATTTCATGACATAAGAAATCCATATCATTTATTATACATGCATATTAGACAACATATACTCATGCATAGTCAAGAAATTGCCTAATCACGCAATAACTATAAGTAAATCACCCACCTAGAATCACACGAAATCAAATCATCGATGACCGCCTCTTCATGATGGAAACCGATCGCTTGGTTGCTTATATTAAACCAAGTCTTAAATCAAATAATAATCAAAGAAAATTAATCAAAAGCTTCGAAATCAAATAAGCAAATTTCTAGAAAGAGGTGCCTTCGCCATACGCGTCGCCATTTATCGAAAGGTCAAGTTTTCATAAGTTAAGACGTCACAAGTGCTCTTTGAAACGCGTCATGATAAAGTGAATCGATTTCGCTCGAGAACCACAAAATCTTCAGATTTTCAACTCCCAATCGTTCCAAACTCAGATGTAATACTCCCAGCCATAGATCCAACCTTCACCACGGTTCTAACCCATTCTCTCGCTTCAATTAGTTCACAAATCATCAATCTAAGGATTTTCCCAATTTCTCATCCTAAAACCCTAATCATCGCTTTCTCTTAATCCCAACAATCTCAATGCTTAATCCATTCAAAATAAGATAGAAAGGTCATAGACTTCACCGATCAAGCACTAAATCCTTCCGAATCGTCGAAGTCGCTAATCCTTCTCTTCCTCTTCTCCTCACCGACTAAACCACTTCTTCTTCTCCTTTCTATTTCTATTTTCTTTCTTCTTTCTTTTCCTTTTATATCTAGATCTTTTAAACCTAGGGATGGTCAAAGACCAACCTACCCTCCTTTTAAGCCTAACTCCAATTCAACTTAAGTGAACTTCCGGAAATACCCTTTACACAATTTAATCCTCTAATTTATTAATTAAACCTCGATTATACTCCAATTAATCAATATCAAGCCCAATTAAATCAAACTAAACCATAAACTCATAATCATCAACAATGCATGCTTAATCATCAAAAGAAAATATTCGGTCTAACATTTAACTCCCCATCCACAAAGTCCCATCTCTCAACTCAAACTCGAAAGCCATCTAG